>VZRJ01009184.1:195657-210057 GCA_013397565.1 Ptilonorhynchus violaceus | reverse complement strand
GGCCCCTCGTTAATCGGTAACGCCGCGGCCCCGGCATCAAAGGCACCATTGGAAAATCAGCCCCGGGCCCCGGAGCGTGGCCACGGGCACGGCTCGGCCGCGATGTTAAAAGTTGACTTCAAAGTGCCGGATCATTTCCTCCTCGCCTCTCCCACCCGCTCTTCCCATGGGCACAGCTCCTTCCCCCGCCCGGGCTCTTCTCAGCGGCCACCAGCTGCAGCCCTGAAGGGAAGAAGGGGGAAATGGGGCCGTATTTAGGGCTGGGAGGTTAAGGAGGTCCCTTCCCTGCTTCCTTGGCTTTTATTTTATTTTAATTTTTAATTTTCTTGGTTCAGGAATATTCTGGATTGGAATAAATTGTCCCTGAAGAAGCCAGTTCCAGCAGGTTATTCCTGTCACCTCCCTCTCTGTCCCTTTTTAAGGCAGTTTTGCCAGCTGGTCCATCAATGATGGATGGATGGATGGATGGATGAATGGAGGGATGGAGGGATGGAGGAATGGATGGATCATGGAATCACAGAATCAGGATACCCTAAGTTGGAAGGGACCCACGGGATCATAGAGTCCAGCTCCCAGCCCTGCACAGGACACCCAAACAATCCCATCCTGTGCCTGATGGATGCACGTGCCAGATGGATGGACGGATGGATGGAAGGAATGACACGGGAATGGTGGGGACAGTGAGATGCACATTGGCATGGATGGCTGGCTGTAGTCTATGGGATCAAGCTGGTGGAGAGAGGATCCCACCCCCGAGTCTGTGAATGGGAAGCCACCCAGATCCCACAGTTCTGGGCTGGGAGAGGCCATTCCAGCAGGGAAAGCTGCTGGGTTCTCACCCTCCTCCACAGGGCTCTCGTTGGCTTTTCCATGGGGGCTGCATCCACCCTCCCCTGCCCAAACCCTGCACAGGGGCAGTGGCCCTGGAGTGACAGGTCCTGCTTGGCTTTGGGCACACTCAGGGGTGGGAGATCCCGAGGGCCCTCGGGGTGGACACGGCTGTGGCTGCAGCCTCGTGTCGGGAGCAGGAACCCTGAGCTTGCCAAGCAAACGGGATTTTGCACCCAGGTCCTTGTAGATATTGGGCATCCAGGTCCTGACAGGATCATCTCCAGCGCTGAAACATCTCCAGGTGTTTGTGCAGGTGCCCATGGCCCTGACAAAGCCTTTCCAAGAGCTGTGGCACCCTCAGGCGTCGGTGGCCCTGGGACAGGGATTGCTCCGGCCGCTTCTGCTCGGCACGGTGACGCAGGACAGGGATTTTGGGACAGGATCCAAACCCCATCAGCTGAGAGCACTGTGCCGAGGTTGGGAATTTGGGGACCTTTACCCTGAGCTGGTGCCTGACCTTGAGGACCCCACGGCCCCTGTTTGGCTGTGATGAGCTGGTTCTCCCACAGCAGAGCCCAAGGAAGGCAGGAGCTCTGGAACACTGGATTTGAGGCAGTGTCAGCATCTCCTGCTCGTGACACGTGTGAGGGCAGCACTGGTGCCACAGGGACCTGCAGCACTCACGGCTCCAGGGGTGGCATCAGCTGCCAGGCAGACAGGGGACATGGCCCTCCCTGGGCACCTGAATCCCTGGAATCTCCACAGCAAGGGTCCAACCCAGCCCCCCAAACCCAAACTGCTGCCCTTGGTGTGTTGCCCTGCTCCCCGTGGTGGCAGCAGTGGTGGCTTTGTGGCACTGCCATGCCCTGGCTGGGAGCGGACACCTCCCTCATCCCTGATCCTTTAAATCTCCTCAGCATGTTGTGGTGAGGAGCTCCGTGCTCCAGCACAGGTTCCTGAGGCTGGTTTGGAGGGTTTATCCCACTGGCAGCTCCAAGAAGAGCTCATCCGTGGGGTTTGGGGTCAGCCAGTCCTCCCCAGTGCTTTAGGGGGTGGAGATTGGTCACCCAGTTAATGTCCCACCACAGATCCCCCCGCAGGGTTATCAGACGTCACCCTCAGAAACGCTCTTCCATGCATGGCAGGGTCATCATTCCAGCAAAAATGTCCTTCTGGGACAGCTGGGGGAATTTCCACACAGGAAATTGCACATCCAGCCCCGGGGAGGCTTTGGGAGCTCCCTGGATGGCACTGGAGCGTGACCCCCACCTCAGCCCCCACCAGGCTCCTGCTGGCTCTGCTCCAGCAGCCAGGAAAGAAATATTCCCTGTGAGACTGCACTGGTGCCAGGGCAAGGAGACCATGGAGAGAGGAGCTGTCCCCACTGGGATCCTGGGAGAACCTCCCCAACACCCCATGGGGACCTCACAAGGTCACATTAAGGGGGATCAGCAGACCTGGCTGCCCTCACCTCCCCAAAATACCCTGAAATGGCATCAGGACACTGCATCAGCCACCTACAAATGATCACTTAGAGACACCAAACCTCCCCACACAATAAAATCACCGCTGGGAATTCTCCTGCTTTCCTGCCTCCTTTCCCATGCGGAGAGCTTTGGTGTTGGAAGCACCTGCTGCCTTCTACGGGAACACCTGGGGTTGCTTTTCATGTGGCACCCGGGAAAATCAGGATGTGACTCATCCAGGGCCTCCCTTCCAGCTTTTCCAGAGCTTGGTGAGGACAGGGAATTGGGGACACCTTGGGGACACCTTGAAGTGGGGTGGGGTTTAAAGCCAATCCCGGGGTGGAGCCACCCCATCCCAGCCAGGGAGGAAACGTGCTTTTCCAGGGGGTGCTGGTGGATTCTGCTGGATTCTGCTGGATTCTGGTGGCCTCCCCCCACCCACCAACCTCCGAATCCACGAATCCCCCTCCCGCTTCCCTCCGGAAGTGGTCGGAGGGGGCCCCTGGCTGAGTCATTTATTTATTTTCCCGGGTGCCATATGAAAGGCAGCCCCGGGTGTTTCCATACGAGGCGGATAGGTGCTTCCAACACTGACATTCTCCAGGAGAAAAATAGGCAGGAAAGCTTCTTTAGCAGCAGTTTTATTGTGTTAATAAGTTTGGCGTCTATAAGCACCATATGTAAATGACTGCTATACTGCCTTGCTGCCATTTAACATTATGTTGGGGAGGTGAGCGGGAGCCAAGTCTGCAGCATTTCCATTAATACGCCACGAGCTGCCAATTCCGGAGGGGCTTTTTTCCCTCTTTTTTCCCCGTTTTCGAAAATGGAAACAAGGCAGCGCCAAAACCGTGCCTCGGACCCGTCCGTCTCCGTCAGCATTTGGTGGGAAATGGGTAAATATTGTGTTCATTTAGCCCCGGAGGCAGCTCCAGTGCTTGGAGCTGGGATGGAGAATCCCGGATTGCCGAGTAGCCCAATCCCGTGGCTGCGGAGGGGGAGAGGGGCCGAGGAGGGAGCAGAGCCGCTGCCAAAGTAATCCATGGCTCTCGGTGCCAGAGGTGCCAACGTCTCCCTGCTTCCCCCTCCCCCAGCGAGGGGGAAAGAAGCAAAAACAAGGGAAAAAACCCCATTAACTACAAACCCCCGTGAGTTCCTTCCCCTCGCAAGGAATTTGCAGTGAGTCTCTTGTTGAATCAATGGTTCCTCGCAGTCATATGGATGGCAGGCTCCCAGCCATTATTAGTGTAAACAGATTTGTGAGCAGTATATTTAGCTGTTCCATATTGCTTTTAGGAAATGTGCACATTTCCATGGCACACACTTCCAGAGGGCCATACCCTGCCGCGGCTCTGCAGGTGGGGACGGAGCCGTGCGGAGCCTCCTGGGCTCCCCCCCTGCCTCTGCCTCACCTGAGAGGGGCCCTGGAGACGCTCTGAGGGGCTTGGTGGCCCTTGCAGGCGGCGAGAGCTCTTGGCTCCTGTTTGTCCCACCGGGATCTCACCTGGAAAACCCCCTGCAGGACTGGTGGGACGGCCTGGCTGAGGCCACGCTCATCCCTGTGGACTGCAGAGGTGGGATCCAGCTCACACCGGAGATGTTTGCAGCAGGAGAGCTCCTGTGGTGGGTGCCCAGCACGGATTTGGTGCTCCAGGGCATCCAGCTCTTCCCAGAGCTCTGTGCAGTGTCACCAGGCCACGAGTGGGATGAGCTGAGTCAGCACTCGGGAACCATCGAGGAGAATCCCCGTGGGCTCGGCCAAGGGTGGGGGAAGCATCCAGGGAACACACTGGGAGCCAGGGGACAGGATCAGCAGGGATCATGCTGGAATGCAGGGGGTACATCCGCCCGGGGACCTCACTGGGATGCAGGTGGCACATCCACTCAGGAATCTCACTGGAATGCAGGTGGCACATCCACCCCGGGGGACTTGCTGGAATGTAGGTGACATGTCCACCCAGGGACATGAAGGTGACACATCCCTCAGGGTCTGTGCTGGGATGCAGGTGGCACATCCACTCAGGAATCTCACTGGGATGCAGGTGGAACAACCACCCATGGACCACTCTGGGATGCAGGTGACACCTCCCCCAGCCACGCCAGGCGGCCGGGACCCAGCGGCACATCCCTGCCATGCCGGGAGGGATCGGGACCCTCCCTCTTCTGCCGAGTGCCTGATTTCGGGAAAGTTGTGCCAATCCCGAGCGGGCTGAGGTCAAAACTCTACCGTGCTGAAGCAGCAATCCCAGTCCTGGGCAGAGCAGGTGTCAACCCCTCCAGCGGTGCCGGGGAGGAGCCCTCCAAATCCTGTGGGATGGATCCTTCCCCACAGCATCCCCTTCCCCTGACACCGCGGGAGCGAGCAGGATCAGCCCCTTCCGGCTCCCCATGCTCTCTCCACACCCCAGAAACGGCAAATCCCGAACCCGCTGCCGGTTCGCACGTGCCAGGAGAGCCGGGAATGCGGGCGCAGGGAAGCGGGGCGGGATGCGGCCCCGAGGGGCTTTTGCTATTTTGATTTTCCAGCCCGCGTCCCGAAATAGCTGCGGGAGCGGCCGGCACGGGAGGCATCGCCAGCGGCTCGGCGGCCGGGAAAGGATCGGGGCAGCGCCTCTCCATGGCTACCCAGCCCCGGGAGAAGTATTTCGGCTCCGGGGGGAGACGCCGGCCCCTTTCATGGAGGAGAAAGCCGCGACATCAGGGCTCTGTTGTTGGATGTCACCGTCTCCCTCCCACCGGCGTGAAAAATCAATTAGGAAGAATTAGCGACGTGTCACCGGCGCTGGGAGGGGACGGCCGCGGGCCCCATCCTGCACATGGAGACGCGGCCCGGCCCGGAGGAGGCGGCTCCGTGTCGCCGCTGCCCCGGCTGTCCCCAGCGCCCCGGCACCGCTACAGCCCCGAATCCGGGATGCCCCGGCGCCCGAATCCGGCTCGGGGTGCGATTTCCAGGCCGGGCACGGGGAGCTGGGTGTCGCTCCAGCGTTCCCCGCCTCGCTTTCCCCGTCCCTGCGTGGGGTTTGGCTGGATCGCAGCCCTGCAGCATCACCGGCTGGAGATCCCATTCCCGAGGCTCCGGGTCTGGAATGATTCAGTGGGAATGTGACTCGCACCGTGTTGCCTTCTTTTCCCTCCTCTTTCCGTGTGTGTGTGTATATATAAATCAGAAGGAAGGAAAAAAAAATCCCAAACTCTGATTAAAATCCCTTTTTTTATTCACCTGCCCATCTTTCCTGTCTCCATCTCCCCTTCTATCCAAACTCATAATTAATCGCTCAAGGCAAAAGTAATGAATGTTAATTGGCCATCTGTACAAAGACTAATTAAAATCTACCATGCTGGGGATTAAAACATACCTATAGCAACTGCCTGAATTGAGAATGAGACAGAGGAGAGATTGAGAAAACAGCTGAAAGGCTTGTGCAAAACGCAATCTCGCTTAGGTGTGAGATGAGTTGCAGCTCCGAGATCTGAGATGCTTTATTATTAAATTAAAAAAAAAAAGGGAGGGGGGGGGGGTGGGGAAGAAACTTCTGAGCTGGGAGCTGGTTTAATGGGAAGAAAGGCCGCGGGAGATTTCAAAGGAGGAGTGACCCCAACATTGCGAGTCGGGGTTGGAGGAGGATAATAACTGCCCGCTCCCCTCCCCGCCCGCAGGAAATATTTGGGGCTGTTTGCAGCTTTTTTTAGGGTTGGTGGGTGTGAATAAACCGCGCCGGGGACCGGGAAGCCGCTGGACTGGAGTGGGGGAAGCGGCATTCCGTGGATTTGGGGAGCGAGGGATGGAGCAGGCGATGGGGCATCGCTGGGTCTGTGTCCTGCTCTGCCCCGGAGCCGCCCCAATTCCCTCCTTTGTCCCAAACCCGCGGCTTTTCAGGGCGGCCGCCCCTTTGTTGGGAGGGTTTAGAAGTTGGAGGAATATTCCAAAACGAATAAGCGGCGCTAATTATTCCCAGGGCTCTTGTTCCTCCTCCTCCTCGGGGCTGCAGCCCGATCAACCCCTCGGTCCCTGTGGAAGCCCCCGGCCTCTCCCTGTGCCGGGCACCCGGGGCTGCCGCAGAGCGGGGTCCGGCCCACCCGGCCCGGGTGTCCCCTCCGGCGCTGGCGACACGGCTGGAGGTGGCAGGAGGAGCCCAGGGCTGGCGGGGACCCTGGGGGACGCTGGAGGACGGGCGGGAGGCTGGACCCTCGCTCCAAACAGGCCCCCAGGCTCGGGGCAGCTCTGGGATGCGCAAAGCTCCCTTTCGGAAGTTGACAAAACCCGCCCCGAGCGCTGCAGCCGCAGCCGGGGGTGGGTTCGTGCTGGAAATCCCCGAGCTGCGGCTCCCCCGCCTCGTGTCCCCGAGCAGCCCCAGGCCCGGGATGTCCCCATCCACCGCCTGTTCCAGCCCTGCCGTCCCACCCCACCTCCCCTCCACCCCGCATCTCCGGAGTCGCATCCCGGGAGCCGCCGGCCGCTCCCGGTCCCCCCGGGCACCGCCGGCACCGCCCCGCGTCCCTCCGGGGGGCTCTTGGGGGTTCCCTCGGGGGGCCACGGGGAGGCGGGAGGGGGCCGGGCATCCCCCCCGGGAGCGCGGGGGCTTTGCAGCCGTGCCGGGAGCGCGGGGCTCTGCTCTTGTTTTCTCAGATTCGGCTGTGTTTACTCCCAACACGAGTGACCGCCGTGGCCCTATTACGGCGGCACTGACAGCTCGGCTGACAAGTGCGCTCGCGGCAGGAATGTGAATGCGCTGCGAGGCGCCGGCTCCCGGGAAAACCGCGGCCACGGCCAGGCCGCATCCCTGCGGAAGGAGCGCCCCGGGTTTCCCACGGGGTCCCGCGCGGGACGGGCGCAGCACGGGTCGCTCGCCCTTTGGGGCCTGAACTCCGTGCGAGGATCTCCCAGAGCCTCCCTATCGGGAGGGACGGGGATCCGCTGGAATAATCCGGTGCCTGGGGAAGGGCTGAGCCACCAGCGCAGGAGGGATGTGAGGGATGGGAGCAGCACGGGGTGCTCACCCTTTCTAGTCTAACCTCAGATCTGAGGATCCCTCAGAGCCCCCTGGCATCTTATCGGATGCTCCCACGCTCAGGAAATCAGGAAATCAGGAAATCGGGAAATCAGGAAATCAGGAAATCAGGCATGGGCACAGTTTGCTCACCCTTTCTGTCTGAACTCAGTGCTGAGGATCTTCCAGAGCCGCCCAGCATCCTACCGGGAAAGGACAGGGATTCGTTGGGATTATCCCGTGCTCGGGGAAGGGCTGAGCCACCAGCACAGGAGGGATGTGAAGGGTGCGAGCTTGGTCACCCTTTAGGGTCTGAACTCGGCATGAGGATCTTTCAGAGCCTGCCGGGATCCTACCGGGAAGGACAGGGATTCGTTGGGATTATCCCGTGCTCGGGGAAGGGCTGAGCCACCAGCACGGGTGGGATGAGAGGGATAGACATGGGTTGCTCACCCTTTAGGGTCTGAACTCGGCATGAGGATCTTTCAGAGCCTGCCGGGATCCTACCGGGAAGGACAGGGATTCGTTGGGATTATCCCGTGCTCGGGGAAGGGCTGAGCCATCATTGAGGGCAGGTGGAGGATGAGGAGGGGCAGGGGCAGGATGAGGAGGTTCAGATGTGGCACGGGATGGGCAGAGGAGGAGGAGGAGGAAGGACTTGCCAAGCTGGACTGGTGGTTTTGCTGAAGGAAAGGGGACAGGGAGGAGATGGTTTTGGGACAAGACAATGTCCCCTAATCCTGGGGGAGCAGCTCAGGGAGCAGCAAATCCAGGGAGCAGCTCAGCCACAGCCTGGCTTCAGCCTGACAGATTTCATCAGGAACTGCAGTGACAGGACAAGGAGTAACAGGAGCAAATCAAAAATGGGGAAATTTAGGTGAGCATTAGGAAGAAATTCTCCCTGTGAGGTGGTGGGATGCTGGCACAGGTTGCCCAGGGAGGTTTTGGATTTCCCAGCCCTGGCAGTGTCCAAGGCTGGGCTGGATAAGGCCTGGAGCAACCTGGGATAGCTGGAAGTGTCCCTGCCCATGGCAAGGGTTTGGAACTGGATGGGCTTTAAGGCCCATTCCAACCCAAACCATTCCGAGATTCCATGAGTAGGGAAGGAGGCTTGAGAGGCACCCGGCTGTACCCACAGGGGCTGGCAGCAAATGGGACACTCTGGTTTGGGGGGTGCATAAAAATCCCAAGGAAAACCTCCTGTTTCTGGCAGCTCTTTCCCGCTGGGATGGAGGTGGATGTCGAGCCCGGCTCAACCCCTGGTGGATCTGGTAGGTCCAGGCCAGCACCAGGAGCGATGCCAAAGTCAGGCAGGTCCCAGCTGAGCTCCCAGCCCAGGGACCCAGCACCTCTGCCTGCCCCAGCTACAGACGGTTTAATTAATCACAGATCATTTCTGCAGTGCCTCCCCATTAACCTCCATAGCAAAGTAAATAATAACTCATTAAGGCATTTGAAGCTGGCTGGAACAGGACAGTTTACCACAGACCCTCTGCTCCCGGGCTCGGAACGGGGTTAATCTGTCAGAGCTCCTGGCTGGGCCAGCGGGGCCTCGTTAGCCATTGCTGGCTGCTCCAGGGGGCCTGACTCATCAAACGCTTTGGGTGGGAAGGGACCTAAAGGATCATCTTGTTCCATGGGCAGGGACACCTTCCACTAGCCCAGGGTGCTCCAAGCCCCGGCCAGCCTGGCCTTGGACACGGCCAAGGATCCAGGGGCAGCCACAGCTTCTCTGGGCAACCTGTGCCAGGGCCTCCCCACCCTCACAGGGAACAATTCCTTCCCAATATCCCATCTAAATCTCCCCTTTTCCAATGTGAAGCCATTCCCTGTGTCCTGTCCCTCCATGCCTTGTCCCAAGTCCCTCTCCAGCTCTCCTGGAGCCCCTTTAGGCTCTGGCAGGGGCTCTGAGCTCTCCCTGGAGCCTTCCCTTCTCCAGGTGAACATTCCCAGCTCTCCCAGCCTGGCTCCAGAGGGGCTCCAGCCCTGGAGCAGCTCCGTGGCCCCTCTGGGCTCTCTCCAGCAGCTCCACGTCCTTGTGCTGTTGGCCCAGGGCTGGAGCAGCTCTGCAGGGGGGGTCTCACCTGAGCGGGGCACAGGGGCAGGATCCCCATGGTGGAGCTGATTCCCAGGGCACCAAAACCGGGAGACAACAAAGAGGGGACATGAATAGAAATGGGTCACTGGGCTGGGAGTGAGGATGGACAGAGGGACAGGAGGGGATGTGCAGTGTGTTCAGTCTCCAGGAGGAGACCCCATGAGGACCCTGCTGGCTCAGCAGAAAGGTGTTTGTTGTTCCAGCCCTCTCAGGCTCACCGAACTCCCATCAAAGCCCATCCACAACTCCCAGGAGATCCCACAAAGCCCCTGGCTTGTCACAGTGGGAGCCTTTGGGATGGTGGATGTGTCTCCACGGGCACCTGCGGCTCATGGGGGTCCCTGGGACCCCACCAGACCTTTCCCCCCTGGCTGGGGGCACTTTTGGGGGAGGAGCAGCTCCTTTACCTTTGTCCCCGTGGGCAGAGGCAGCTCCTGTTTGCCAGCCCGGAGCTCTCCGGGCACTCGGTGTCCCGGCCGGAACATCCGAGCTCAGCACTTCTGGGCACCAGGAACATAAAGGTCACGTCCCCCCCGTGCTGAGAAACCTTTCATAAGGGGCAGGGAAGCTCCCTGCTGAGCCAGGGGCAGCCCAGGGCAGCGGCTGAGATTTGGGAGGTCATGGGGTGAGCGTGGTTTTAATTTGGGCGGCTTTGGGGGGGATTTAGGGGCTCACCCTCAGGGCCGTCCCCGGGACCCGCTCACAGCCACGGAAACAAAACCCAGCAGTGGCTTTGACTCCTCTCATAACCCAGTCCACCCCCGTTCACCACGGGCACAAAGGGCACAGTGTGTCCCCAGCACGGGGAGGGGGCTGGGGAGGGTCCCCCGAGGCCCTGGGTCGGTCACTGGGGTGGTGTCACCCCAAAGCACGGCACAGACCCCTCCCCTCCTGCCCCCAAACTGCTGTCCAGGCCATCTCAGGGGGTTTCTGTTCCCTTTGTAGGGATCTCACATGGAGAGGCACCTGCCCAGCTCCTGCTCCAGCTTTAGCTCCCTGTTTAGGGGGAAGGAAAACGGGGAAAAAATGGGAAAAGGGCTAAAATGCCCTACACAGGAGGCAGGATGTGGGGAGGCTGTGGAAGTCGGGGTGAAGTGAGACTTGCCTGCAGGGACACCCCGTGGTGGGAGGGTTTTTGGGCTGGACAAGCTGCACTTGGCTCCTGCCAGGGAGAACAGAATCCCTGGCTCTGCCAGGGAGAACGGAATTCCTGGCTCTGCGTGGGACAGAGGAGACGGTGGCTCCTTTTGGGGTGACTCCCTGCAGCCACAGGGCTCGTCCCTAGGCCGGGAGACAGCACTGCCCAAATCCTGGAGCTCCCAATGAGGGCACGTGAATCCACTGGGATACACTCGGCCAGGGGAGCTGTGAGCTCCTGCCTCTGGAATTCGGAGAGCTCCAGGCTCCTTTATTCTTAAACGCCCTTTGGTTTTTCCCCTCCTCGAGCCTCTGGCAAAGCCCCGCGGCTCCGGGACACCTGAATTAAAAATGGGGCGGCCAAGGGCTCGGAGCAGAGGCAGGAGGAGGCTGGGATCCCGCTCCGTCCCCTCCCAGCATCCCGTTGCTTTTCCAGGGGCATTCCCCAGGCTCCCTGCTCCGGCCGGGGTCCGTTTCCCGGTCTCGGGACGCCCTCAGCTGGTCACGGAAAATGCCAGCAATCATCGGTGTCCTTTCTCCGCTCCTGGGGCGGGAATCCCAAACCCAGGGAACTCACAGCCACGGGAGTTGCACTTGGGATGTGCCTGGTGTTTGCAACAGGTCTGCCCCTGGAGCAGATGTGGCGTTTCCTGGTTCAAGGGAACACCAAGACTGATTTTTGCTCCTGCTGCTTGTGGGGAGAGAGAAAAGGGACAGAGAAGTGTTCACCTCGAGAGAAGGATCCAGGGAGAGCTCAGAGCCCCTGTCAGGGCCTAAAGGGGCTCCAGGAGAGCTGGAGAGAGACTTGGGACAAGGCACGGAGGGACAGGACACAGGGAATGGCTTCCCACTGCCAGAGGGCAGGGATAAGTGGGATATTGGGAAGCTCTGAGCACCGAGGTTATTTTTTGCAGAGAACCAAATCTCAAAGGAATATTCCTGCCCAAGAGGGGGTGGGACAAACCCACAGAGGTGCAGGTGAGGAGAGGGGACATTTTTTAGCAGCAGACAGTGCAGGGAGGGTTCACAGGCCACATTAAACCCCACCAGGCATCAAATCCCAGAACAACAATCCCATTGCCAGTGTTGTGAGCAACAAAGGGGGGTTTGCTAATAATAAATTTCCCAGGCAGAGAGGAAAGGTGAAACCAGGCAGCAGGGCTGGCTGGGGAGGAGGGATTTGTGAGCTTGGCAGGATTAAGTTAACACAGAATTAATGAAAGGGCTCAGAGGGGGAAGAACAGGACTCCAGGAGGGAATGCTGGTGCCTTGCTGGGTGAAGCCAGTGCTTAACCCAGGATCCTTCCTCCCACCATCCCAGGAATTCACCCTCCCTTAACGACACAGCAGAGAACCCAGAGCAGACATGAAACTTTTATTGACTGGAGATCCAGGGGGACAACATTCGAGGCGCAGGGTTGGGGCACAGAACTGCAGGAAGGGAGCACAGGGGGACAGTGGGCATTTCCAGGGCACACAGGGGGTGCCACTGGGCTTCAGAACAACTTTCCTGCATCAGTTTTCCAGGAGGGAACGTCTCTGTTTGTGCCTCACGGAAAAATGACAATAAACCCCACAGATAATTAAAAGGATGAAGCCCTGGACCAAGGCTTGGACCCAGAACCTGCAGCAGGAGCGTGGCAGGAGCTCAGGGCTGTGTCTCTGTGCTCTGACCGGGTTTGTCTAAGCTGGTGACCCCAGCCAGGCTCCCAAAACTCCCGATTCCTCCAAGGCCAGCTCCCTCTCCTGGTGAGTTTTGGTCTTTGTGGAAAAATCGCTGGGACAGGCTCTGCTACGTCTCAATTCCCACAGGGACAACCCCAGGACTGCAGGAGAGCTGGGAGAAGGCACTGGTGAGCAGGGGACAGAGTCAGGGCTCTGGGTGACAGCAGCACCTCCATTCCCAGGAATGGCTCCTGAGGGGCACAGGGGACAGAGTCAGGGCTCTGGGTGACAGCAGCACCTCCATTCCCAGGAATGGCTCTCTGGGGACTCGCTCCTGTGGGGCACAGGGGACAGACATGGGCACACTCAGCTCCGACCCTGCTGTTGGCTTCTTTGGGACCTCCTGGGGGTGGCACAGACCCCTCGGTGCCCAGGCAGCTCCTTGGCTCACACGCTCCTGTGCAGGGAGCCTTCCAGGGCCATTCCATTGGAAAAGCCACCTCTGCTGCCCATCCCCAGGAACTGAGGAATCCCCGCTCCTCCAGTGAGGGCTCCGCAGCAGTAACTGCTCCCCAACCCCCACCGGGGCACCAGGGGTATTTATAAGACACCCAGAGGTCTCTTCAAAGCTCCCAGCACCCAGGATTTGAACAAGGTCACGCTGGAAGCACCAGGAAAAGGCTCAGCTGGAAGCAAAGCAGGAAGGCAAAGCTGGAGGAGACTCAGATGTCGTAAAAATCCAGGTGTGCTCCGGAGGGAAAGGTGTCCTCCTCCAGGAGCTTCAGCAGCTTCTGAGCGGACACGGAGCTGTCTATGAGCTGCCTGTTCTCCTGCAGGCTCTGGAAGTACTGGCGCATCCTGGGGTCTCCAGTCCTAGTCCGGGCCAGGAGCTGCATGTCCGTGTCCAGGGGCCCTGGGAAAAGCAACAAAAACTAAATCACTTAAGGAGAAAGGAAAATCCAGGGCTGATTGTCCCTTTTTCCCGGCTGGGCTGCAGGAATCTTTAATTCCCAAGGATAGCCATGAGGGAGCCGCTCTCCTCACCCGGGGCATAGTTGAGCACTCGGACCTCGGGCTGCTCCAGCGCCAGCACCTGGAACATCATATCCCGGGCAGCCTTCCCGCTGCAGTACAGGGCCCAGCTCGGGAAGGGCTTCAGGGCGCACAGGGAGGAGACGTTCACCACCGTCCTGCTGCAGCCCGGGCGCTTCCCGAAGGCCTGCAGGGCCGTGGAGGTCAGGCACAGCGCCGACGTGACGTTCAGGGAGAGGTAGGCGTCGATCTCGTCCGGGTCCGTGAGGTCCAGGAAGGATTTGGAGACGTCTCCTAGAGAGCCTGGGAATCATGGAACGGAAGGTTGGAAGGCACCTTAAAGACCATCCAGTCCCACCCCTGCCGTGGGCAGGGACACCTCCCACTATCCCAGGTTGCTCCAAGCCCCGTCCAGCCTGGCCTTGGACACTTCCAGAAAGATGGAAAAATGAGTAAAGAGTAGTTACAGGCTCAACAACCCAGCAGATCCCTTCGGCTCCCACATTCTACATGGAGCACTTCCCGAGCAGAGCTCTGCTGGCCCAGCCCGAGGAGCCCAGCCCAGCCCAGCTGATTTTGGGTCACACTGACCCAGCAGTGACAGGGGACAGGGACCTGCCCTGCCACCCCTCTGCCAAAGCAAACAGCTCCCAACCTCCAGCCCGGAGTGCAGCGTCCCCACAGTCCCCACAGGCCACCCTGTGCCCTCCCACAGGTCCCTGTTGGGAACCAAGCCAGTAAAAACCCAAATCCCTTCGGGAACACTTGGGTGATTTACAGCGATAATGGGCAAAAAAGGCATTAAAGGTGCACGGAAGGACCCACAAGGTGGGGCTGGAAGATTGTCTGAAGATTCGGATTTGGGGAGCAGAGGGGTAAGGGGGTGCAGGAGGGTCCTGTGCCACAGGTGAGAGGTAAAACCTTGCGAGCAGCACAGCACTGCCAGCGACGCCTCCCCGGTTAATTCCTTTAATAAACCAAGACCCGGAGCGGGCGAAATCCCTGCTGCTCCTTTCCTCTTTGGGGTTATCTGCCGGCACCCAAAGCCCGGCCCCAGCCCCGGCTCAGGCAGAAGCGCGGCCGGGCAGGGCGGGGATGACCCCGCAGCCCCGGGGGCGGAGGGCAGCGGGTCCGGGGGGGTCCGGGCGCGTCGTTACCGGCGTTGTTGACGAGGAGCAGGCGG
>VZRJ01009184.1:121170-187815 GCA_013397565.1 Ptilonorhynchus violaceus | reverse complement strand
GGACTACATCTCCCGTGATGTGTCGCATTCCCGCCCCCTCCCCGGACTACATCTCCCGTGATGTGTCGCATTCCCGCCCCTTTCCAGGACTACATCTCCCGTGGTGTGCCGCGCTCCCGCCCTACATCTCCCGTGGTACCCCGCTCTCAAACTCCTCCCGCCCTCCATCCCCCGTGCTGTGCCGGTGCCGGACTCCATCTCCCGTGGCTCGCCGGTCGCGCCCTCCATCCCCCGCGGCGTCCCGGCGCCGCGCTCCATCTCCCGGTGTGTCCCTGCCTCCCGGCCCCTTTCCCGCCCTNCCCCATGGAGCGGGCGAAGATGGCGGAGCTGGAGAGCCTGGAGACGGCGGCGGAGCACGAGCGGATCCTGCGGGAGATCGAGAGCACGGACACGGCCTGCATCGGCCCCACGCTCAGGTGCGGCACCGGGGGGCCGCGGGCCCGGGGAGGCTCTACCGGGGACGTGCCGGAGTTGTCCCGGCGCAGCCCGTGCCGCCCTCGGGCGGTTTCCGTCGCTTTCGGTCGGCGGCGGCGCGGGAGCGGCGCGGGATGGGGTCACCCCGGGGGATGCTCCGCGGCTCCTTTGTTCTCCCGTGGAGCATCTTCCNNNCGTGGAGCATCTTCCCCCCGGGGTCCGCGTCTCCCGCGGCGGGGACAGCCCGGCTCCGGCTGCCGGCGGTGCCGACCCCTCTCCGGCCGCGCGCGCTGCCGTTTCCCTGTTCCGGCGCCTTCCCTCTCTCCCTCCCTCCCTCTGGAGCTGCCCTTCCACCCGTTGGGATTTGTGCGTGCTGCGGGTTTTGCCCCGGTGGCTCCTGGTGCGGTGTTAATCTAAAAGGTGCGTCTGGTGAGAAATCACCCGTTTTCTTAAAAAATTGGATGTTTTAGCTACGTTATGCATATCTCTTTTTTTTTGCTGGACCGTGTCAGCATCACTGCCCTGAGATAACTCGTTTCTCCTTCCCCGCCTTTAAAGTGGTGCGGAAGTTCTCCAAAGAACTTTAAATCCACCCAAAACGTTTGCCGAGCGCAGGTGTGCGCGTTCCCCTCGGGATTGGGGATGGTACAATGGACAGAGGATATTTACAGCTCGTTGTGACCGCATTGATCGGCGAGGGGCGGGGGAGGCGAGAGGAGCGTTACCCAAAACGCTCGGATTAAAATGGAAATAGCTGCGTTTATCGCAGAGTTAAATTCGGGGCTGGCCCGGGTTTCACCTCCCCCTTCAGCTGCTCCGCATCAGCCCCAGGTGCCGCCAATGTGGGAATCATCCAGGTGCCGCCAATGTGGGAATCATCCAGGTGCCGCCAATGTGGGAATCATCCAGGTGCCGCCAATGTGGGAATGGGCGCCAGGTGGGAACGGTTGGGCGCAATCAGGAGCGGAGCCTCCCATCCCACCCCTTCCTTTGTTCCTTTGCCTTCAGTTTCCCAAAGTCATGGCTTGGGATGGCTCCCGTGGCCTCTTTAAGATGAGATGGCTCGGAGCTGTGGGACTCGCAGTGATGCTGCAGTGCTGGCACGGAGCTAAAGCGGGAAAGCTTTTAATTTGTGGAGTAGCAGAGCTCTGGATTGACTTTGGAATTGCCCGTTTCTTCGGGTTTTTGGACTTCTTGCAGTTTCCTTCCTGAAGTTTCCCGTGAAACGTCTCAAGGTAAACTGAACAGTGGGAGATGCTGAGAATTGGATTTATTCATGTGAGAGAACTGGTTTGGATGGGTGGGAAGTGCCAGGAGGAACGAAGAGTGTGGGTGGGTTTGTTTCCATTTCAGAGGGTGAAGCGCCGCTGATCTTGTTTTTTAGGATTAAAGTTTGGTGAGGAGTTGGGCTTGATGTGGGACTTTGCATACCCCCAGGAGAATCACTCCGAAGTGTCTGGGCGTTATTGCATTAATTGTTGGAATGTGGGGGTATTTCCTCAGGAATATTAACGATAAGCGTGAGCAATACCTGCTCCAAGGATTTCAGAGTTAAGCCGGACCGGCTCAGGGTAAACACGATGTGCTGGAGAGCCCGGAAAAGAGGATGGTGGAAACTCTTTTAAAAAAAGGTGACTCACTTCTTGTAGGCATCATGGAAGAATTGTGCGTCCAGGAGCCAGGCTGGCTTCCCTTCTAGGAACAGCATTCCCAGAGCACAGCTCAGAGCCGGGCTGGGGGGGCTCCTGCCGCTGCCTTTGTTTGCGGAATTGGGCTTTTATCGGCTCCTCGCTCCTCACAGCGAGATATTCCAAGAGCAATGCTCCGTGGATTGCCGGTTGCCACCCTGGGAGGGGATGGAGGGGTTCGGATGGGAACTGTAAGGTCCAACCAATTGATCTGTCTGGGTGGGTTTGTGTCCCGCCCAGCAGGGAGAGAGTTCTGTGCTGGAAAAATGGCAAGTGTAGTAATTGCTGCCCTGGGGCAGGGCAAGGAGGAGATTGCTCCTTGAAGTCCCTTCCAGCCCTGTGTTCCCTCTGTGCTCTGGCTCTGGGAGTGGGTGCTGGAACTCCATTGTGCCAGCGTGCGGATGTGGGACCGGCCCGGCCCTCCTCGGGGACAGGAATTGCCTCCCAGATGGGAATTGGGACACAGGGAGGTGCTGCCCCAGCCCTGGTGTGGCCCCTTTCCCTGGCGCTGCTGCTGCGTTGGAAGGACACGGAGCTCAGGGAGCCTGGGGGGATCCCCTGGAGCCTGTGATGCTCCTGGAACCAAAATCAGGATGACTTTCCTGCTCCTCAGCCTCTGCTAATTACACCCATTGCTTCTAATTCCACTTCTTCTGCTGTTCTCATTCCCCTTTCTCTCATTACACTTGATTATACAGAGTATTTTTGGATCCCCTTTCGATCCGGGTTTCAAAGAATCCCTTAATTCTGCAGGATCAAAAAACCTTTTAGGGGAAGAGAAACCGTTTGTAGCTTAAAGCCAGCTCTTGGCTAAACTGTGACACCCAAGTGCTCCCATTTTTATTGGGTGTAATTGAATTTTGTTGCTCTTCAGTGAATTTTCGGTCCGTTTTAGCTGTGTTGTTTATTTATTTTAGGAAATCGGTGATGGCCTGTAATACCGTAGCCCTGGTCCCCGAGTGAAGATGGGTAGCAGTGAGGTTTTCTTGTCTGGCACCCCATAAATGCGTGTATATATTTATAAATGGATATATTTACATAAATGTGTATTTATATCTGTGTGTATTCACCCCTGTGCTCAGCCGGGCTTCTGAGGGGTGCCCCTGTGATTATCTGAATTGCAAGTAATTTAAAAGCAGTTTTTGGTTCCAGCCTGGGGATGTTTTGCTGTCCTTCCCTTCCCTTCCCTGCGTTCCCCTGCAGTGTCCTCTAACTCCTGGTGTCACCCCTTGGCTCAGGCACAGCCCGGGATTAAATCACTTCCGAATCTCCTTTTGGGTTCAGCCCCTCGAGCTGAGCCGGTCTGTCCCTCTTGAGAACCCTTGTGCTGCTCTCAGGCGGCATCTGCAGCTTTTTGAAGGCAGTGAAGGACTGTTTTAAGCAGCGTTTGATAAACTGGAGATGTTTTTAATCAGCATTGGATGAATTAAAGCAGCCCTGTGAGGCCACCCAGGTGTGGTTAGGATATTCCTGTGTCTGCCCTCGTCCTTAAACTCGGATAAAATCCCACCACGCTGCAGTGTTCTCCTTGGAGCCTGGGAGGCTGGAGCAGGTCTTTCCCTCGGTTCTAGCAGGAATTGTTCCTTTCGGAGCGATTTCCTTGGGAGCTCAGTTCTCCGTAGTGTGGATCCCATCCCTCATCCCTCCACGTGCACCTTCGCTCCTGGTTCTCCTGCAGTGCCAGGTGCTGGGAATGATCAGGATTTCCAAGGGATTGTTGTTGTTCTCTGCCTGATTTCAGGGCTCGTTCCTGTGCCCGTGAGATCATCGCTCTGGTTTTGTTTCCTTTTAGGTGTATATTTGCTTTCCAGGTTGTTCCTCAGTGCTTGAGGTTTTGTCGGTCGTGTTGGGGCTGGTACTTCCCGGTGCCCTGCTGGAAAAGTGGGAAATGCTGTGCCTCAGACAGGAATTAATCATCCGGTCTGGACTTTTATATGGAACTAAAAGATATGAAACTATTAAATATAATTGTGAGTGTGGAGAGATTAGAGAGCTGTTGGACCCGGGAGTGAAATGAAGCTCCAGATAAGGTCGTGTTTCTGTTAAGCAGCTCCTGACTGGGATTAAAGCAGGGCAGTAATTAAGCTGTGTTCCATAATTCCTTTAGCAGCTCTTCCATGTCGGTGTCTGGGATTGGTGTTTTCCTGGCTGACCCGTTCCCTGTTCCAGCATCGCTCCGTGGCCATTCCCTGCCTGTGACCTCCCTGTGCCTGGGTCCGGCTGAAACTGGGGAGCTCAAGGTCCTCATTGCCTTTTTTTTTTTTTTTTTTGTGGGATTCTGGGTCTTGTGTCTTGAATGTTTGACAGATCATAGAATCATGGAATGGTTTGAGTGGGAAGGGACCTTAGAGATGATCCAGTGCCACCTGTGCCGTGGGCAGGGACACCTCCCACTATCCCAGGTTGCTCCAAGCCTCGTCCAACCTGGCCTTGGACACTTCCAGGGATCCAGGGGCAGCCATAGCTTCTCTGGGAAATCCATGCCAGGGCCTCCCCACCCTCACAGCTGGGAATTCCTTGAGCTGTACGTGGAATGGACAGGGAATGTTCTCTGGGTTATTTTGTCCTGTAACTCCCAATGGAGCTGATTTGGAACTCTGACAGCCCTGTTCCCCTGTCATTCAGGATTCTGGTGCTGAACTTGGAAAACTGAGGCTGTTCTCCTAGACATAAGTTTATGGATGGAGTTCAGCAAGTGCTGGGACTCTTCCTTAGCCCCTCTGAGCTCCCAGCATCTCCTAACCTGGAAATTGTGGCTTTGGTACAAGTCCTGAGGGAAACTCTGATGGAAAACGGATCTGGATGGAAAAATAACCCAGCTAAAGAATGTTTGGCTGTGTGGTATCCCAAATTTCCAGCCCAGGGAGGAGGTTGTGTGAGAATGGGAGAGAGGGACTTGGTAGGGACAAAAGCCAGGGTTGAGTTTTGCTGGATTTATAAAAGCTCGGGGAGTGTGTCCAGGCAGACACAAACCTGGGTCATTCCTGCTCCGGGGCTTGGTCGGGCTGCCTGGGGTTGTGTCCCTTTTCCCACCTCCTGGGAGTTGTTTCAGCCGGATCTGCTCCCCCCGCTCCATCTTGGGCTCGTTTGTGGCTTCCCAGCGTCTGGACCGGCCCTGGCGTTTGGTGCGGGGCTGGGGCCGGTGCTGCTGCCGGGCATCCCTGGGCTCGGATCTGTCCCTTCCCCGCAGTTCCCTGAGCCGCTGGGAGCCTGCCTGAGCTGTTTAGGGATGTAACTGGTCCGTGGGGATTGGATGAGCACGGAAACCGTGGCAGGAGCATCCCTGGGAGCCCTCTGGGCTGGGTGCTGGGAGTGGAGGGTGGCCAGGGTGGTCCCAATCTTTGTTCCAGGGGGTGACATGAGGATGAGGTCTGTGGTGCAGATGTGGAGCAGGGAGCAGCGACAGCCTCTGGCTTAGCAGCTTCCCTGGCTTTGGTTTGGAGTGGAGGAGCGATGAGGGAACTCCCGATCGCTCCTGGGATAACCTTTACTGGTGGAAGGGGCTGGGATTGCTGGGCTCTGTCCATCAGCCTTGGGTAGGAGAGAGGGAGACCCTGGATGAGCTTTGGGATGAAGGGGACCTTCCCTCCCACGCGCCAGGACTAGGAAGTGTCTCCTCAGGGTCCCAGGCACAGCAGGAATTGAAGAACATCTGAAAATCATCCCCAGTATCTGTAAAAATCCCCGGAGAACTCACACAGAGCTAAACCTACACTGAGTGGTTCTGACCCTTGGCTCCACGAATCCCATCCCCAGCAGCCCCATCCCTTCTGTCCTGTGCAGAAATTCGTGGAATATCAGCTCCCAGCAAGGAAGAAAGAGCACAGGCTGTCTAGACACGGAGTGCTGGCCACAGAGCTCGCTCAGGAAGCTGCTTGGAACAACTGTCAATTGTCTGCTCATAAAAACCTCCCAGGATCTTTTGAAGGATCTTTCAGCCGATTTTCCTGCCACCCACACAGGGAATCTGCAACCTCCTGAGAACGAGCCTGGGCCTCTCTTCATGTGTCCATAATTAAGTGACTTTTAAAAGACAGTTCTCTGCAGTCCTGCTGGAATTATATTATCATTCCCTTCTGGTCAGGCTGATGCTGTGCAGCTCCCGAGGTTTTTGGTGAGGAGGAAAAAGTATCAGGAATTTGTCCTGTGAAATAGTCAGGATTTATGATCCAGACTGGCCTGGCTTAATGCGTGGGGCATCGGCACCTCTGCCTGAAGGTATATCCTCAGTTATCCCAGGTTTTAGGGATACTTTCCCCTCACCAGTGCTGAGGTTCTGCAGACAACTCGGAGATGGTGAATCCTTGTAATTCCCATAACCTGTTTTATTCCAGCCCTGCTGTAATCAGAAGGAACAGCTTGCTCTGCTCCATTATTTATACCCTGGATTTTCTTGGGCTTTCTCACACCGGTACATTCCTGTCTGGGATGTCGTGAATCACTGTCAGAGGACAGCTTAGCAAACGCCTGTTCCTGTTCTGTGGGATGTGGGAATTCATTCCCTGCTCACCCTCCCAGCGCCCCGTGTGCGACAGGAATGTGATAGCAGCGCTGGGAGGTGGGAAGCTAAAAGGGGAGATTCCCCTGGAATTTCCAGGGAAAGGCTGCTCTGCTGAGGGGTTGGGATGTCTCTGGAGTTGTCCCTGTGGATGACTTTGCAGTATTTCATCCTGAGCTGGCAGCTGAGCTCGTCTTCGGAGCTCTGCTGTCCTGCCTGGAGAGGAGTCTGGAAAAGCGGGAGCTGGGCTGGTTGTCCCGGTGCAGGCAGAGTCCTGGGGCGTTTCGGTCCACCCAGACTGTCCCTTCTGTCTTTGTGGCTCAGCGGTTGGAGGGATTCTTGTCCTTTTCTCCAATAAATTAAATGAACTGTCGGTTCAGTCCGGGGCTGCAGCGGGGGAGCAGCTCTGACTGTCGGGATCTGTGTCCCAAAGGAGAGCAAACACAACCTTTGGGAAAACGCTGAAAGGGCTGGGATTGCTTAATCTGGAGGAGACAAGACAGGCCCACAATTCATCTTCGGATGCAGAATGGGCTGTTGAGAAGAGGAAGAAAAGCTCTTTGCTGGAATCTGGGCTACAATGGCAGCAGGGATTTAGGAGAGATGAAGTGCTTCCTAACGGAGGAAATCCTGGGAATGCTGGTACTGGCTGCACTGAAAGCTTCCCCTCGTTGTCCTGGCTCAGGATGGAGGAGTGGTGCTTGTCCAGGGATCACAGAGCAAACACTGCTCGTCCTTTCAGGCTTTTCCAGGTCGGACTTTGGGCACAGTTTGTGCCGGAGATCCTCCGTTCAGGAGCTTCCCATGGATCTTTCCTCCACCACTCGTTCCTCAGCACTTGAGTTCTTTCCCGCTGGACCATTCAGAGGGATGAGTCCTGCAGTTTAATTGTGTCTGTAATTCCTTTAGGGTTGAGCTTTGCTGGCTTTGGTTGCTGGGGCCAGGTCTAGGCTGTCACAGAGGATTGGGAGAAATATCAACTCACTCATATTTTTATTTTTTTCCCTTCCAAGCTGCAGGTTCTTAATGAATTCCCTCTTTTCCCCTGGCAGAGCTGTTCTGATTGCTCATTATCCCTGCTGCTGTTCTTTCCTCACGCAGCTCTCACCTTGGTGTGCTGATGCTGGGAAGATCAGAGGGATCGGGATGCAGATTCGTGTCAGGATGTGTGGGAAGGGGCACAGGGATGATTTTTGCTTTGTTTTCTCCTCTTTTTCTTGCGTTCTCTGTGCTCTGAGCTGATACTTGGGACACTTCTGGTGTCCCCCCTCCTCAGGGCTGCTCCGTGTGGAGCCCTTGCTCTGGGTGGGCTGGAAAGGGTTTTTAGAGGGTTTGTCCCCTGCCCGTGCCCTGCCCTGCTCACACGGGGCTCTCCTTGTCCCTTTGTCACCTGATCCTCTCTCCTGCAAGATCCATTGCAGCTTCTTGGCTTTGGAGCCGATCCAGGGGAATAGTTGTGTGTCCTCTGCAAAATGTCATCTGGATGTCCAGCCCCTTGTGGAAAAGTCTGGATTAGAGGAACAGAGACCATTTATTATTATGGTTTTTTGAATTTTCACAATGCTTTCAACATTGAAGTGCATTTGGGAGACAGATCCCCCTGGTTAACCAGTCTGGCTCCTTCCAAGAGTCCTGGTGAAGGAAATGTGGGAATGCCACCCAGAGAATCTCTTGTGTCCTTAGCTGTATTGTGTTTTTAACATATTTTTAAACTATTTCATAAAAAAAAAAAATCCTATTTCTACTTTGCCCAGTTATGTAGAAGAGCTTTCCTTAAACTCCCACTTCCTTGCTCTGGCAGCTTTCCTGCTCCTGATGTTTGAAGAAGCTCCTCATTATTCCTGTATTAACTAATTAGCTCTTCACATGGCTTGCTTTCTGGCAGGGAGAATTCTGCACGTGTGCTTAGCTGCAATCCAGCCTCTTGAATTTTCCAGGGTAGGAAATTTTTTCCTTTTTATTCCTTGAAAATCTCCTGTGCTGCTGTTTAACCCCGGTGAGGGGGGTGTGAATATTTAAATTCTTTTTCCAGAGTTAGCACACTTCGGAGCACAGAAATGGCTTTTCAGCACTTTCATTGCCACCCACAAGCATTTAATACTTGGAGCTGTTCCTCTGGAATTCCCTTTTCCAGGGTAGGGAACGAGTGAATCCCCACATTGCTGTTATTCCCTGTGATATGGGATGGTCCCAGTTGTATCCCTGCTCCCACCAGGATGCTGGGTTTGGGTGTTTTATCCTGACTCTTGCCCATCATTAACACTTCAGAGGGTGGAGAAGCAGCACTTCCCACTGGGGGTTGTCCTGACTCTGGGAAGAAAATCCTTTGGCAAACCTAAATCCTGAATCTTGGCTCGGCTCCCTCATTTCCTGTGGAGCATCTTGTGGGGAGGGTTTGGGATTAGGGTGGGCAGTCTGTCAGCAGTGGGGTGGGGAGGATGGCCTTGTGGAGGAGCTGGATGCTGAGGGAGCTGGGAAAGGGGCTCAGCCTGGAGAAAAGGAGGATCCAGAGGGATCTTTCCCCTCGGAAATTCCCTGACAGGAGGGAGCAGCCGGGGGGGAGCGGGTCAGGCTCTGCTCCCAGGGAACAGGGACAGCAGGAGAGGGAACGGCCTCGAGCTGTGCCAGGGGAGGTTTAGATTGGATATTGGGAAAATTCCTTCCTGGAAAGGGCTGTAAAGCGTTGGAACAGACTGTCCAGGGCAGGGGTGGAGTCCCCATCCCTGAAGGGATTTCGAATCCATGTGGATGTGACACGTGGGGCAGTGGTGAACATAGTGCTGGCTTGGTGCTTGGGCTTGGTGAACTTAAAGGTCTTTTCCAACCTTAAGGATTGTGTGATTTCCTGGGAGCAGCTGCCCGAGCCTCCGGGCAGGGTTTGTGCTGCCCCCGGCAGGTTTCAGGAGCCTCCAGAGGGGCTCTCACGGGGATTGTGCTGCCCCAGTGGTCCCTTGTCACCCCTGGCCAGGGCAGGCGGGGTGACCCCTCTGCTGGTGCTGTCCTGCTCAAGGTGGTTCCACCCATAATTCCTTGAAAAGTCTGACTGGAGGAGCCCAGGCTGCACAGGATTTCCTGTGGCTGTGCTTGAAGGAATCACGTCCTTTAATAAATCTCTGGATGCGGTTTTAGGTCATGATAAAGAATTATTTGGACAAAGCTCTCAGGGACAGGGTGGGATTCTTGGAGTCGTCCTGTGCAGGGCCAGGGGTTGATCCTTGTGGGTTCCTTCCAGCTTGGGCTATAAACGATTCCGTGATTTCTTGGGAATGCCCAGCCTGTTGTCCGTGTTGGAGGAGTGAGGATGCACGCTGTGCCTGCCTGCTGGAGCTTCCTCTCTGCGCTTCCAAATCCATTTTGATTTGGAAATTGAGCACAGGGATAATTGCTTCTCCTGCTGGGTTGGCCTCGGGGCTGGCGATTTGCTCGGGCAGGATTCACACCCTGGTTGTGCTTCCAGGCCCTGGGACAAAGGAGCAGCAGGTCAGGGAATCCTCAGCCAGAGCCACTCAGAAAGCTGAGGGTGAGCTGGTGATATTCCTGCTTTTTGGGTGCCTTGGGATTTTAAAGTGCAGCTGGCAGCGATGGAAAGGTCCAAATGTGCAGAGGTGACTTCCCCTCCTGAACCTTCCAGGTGATGTGGGTTGGAAGGGACCTTAAAAACCATCAAATTCCAACCTGTGCCATGGGCAGGGACATCTCTCACAGTGGCCCGGGAATCCTGGGATACATTTAATGACCTGTTACCCGGCCTTGAAGTTTTTTTAATAATTTTCTTCTGCATGAGTACCCAGCAGGGTCTAAGGATGCCGATGGATCGGGATGTGGGATGCGTGGCTGTGACCAAGGCTCAGCTCTGCCCTCGCTCGCAAAATGAACAAACAAAATCTCCTTAAAATCCCTCAGTGATGGGGAGAGATTGCCCGGGTTTTCCCATAAAAGGTTCCCTGAGAAACCAAGGGTTGTTGTTTTCCTCTTCCCACCCCCACCCACGGCCATCCAAAGGGAACAGAAAGGGACAGGATGAGTGTGAGGGGCATTTCCCCCTCTCTGCTGAGTAACGAAGAGCTCCAAAGTAGGAGAAGCTGCTGGAATTGTGGAGGCAGCTCCTGGCAGGGTTTTGGGGGATGGACACAGCTGCAGACTTGAATTCCAGGCTGTTGTCTGGAATCCCACGGGAATGTGAACTTCCTTGCCAGCAGATACAATCTCCCGGAAGATGGTACCTGTTAAAGGAATGTTTTCCATGGGTTGCTGTGCAGGTGACACGGTGGGAATGTGGTTTCATTGTGTGCGTGCAGAGAGGGTTGGACTCTGGAAAAGGTCCAGGAGCGGGAGCTGCTGTGGGATATGGGATGTTACGGACCAGGATGAACGAAAGAGGGGTCAAGTCTTGGAGAAAGAATGAAGGAAATTTGAGGCTTTTCAACCCAGAGTGAATTTTGCTGTGGTCTTGGCTCAGGAACCAACCTGGTGGGATTTTCCTGCGGGAGGGAGGTGTTGCCTTTGGTAGAAATAGAAAGCCCGTGCTCAGCTCCCTCACTGAGGATTTATAATCCCAGATTACCCCTTTAATCTTCCAGACTTTGTTGCTCATCACTTCTGGAATGGTTTGGGTGGAAAGGGATCTTAAAGCTCATTTATTCCACCCCCTGCCATAGACAGGGACACCTCCCACTATCCCAGGCTGCTCCAAGCCCCATCCAGCCTGGCCTTGGACACTGCCAGGGATCCAGGGGCAGCCACAGCTTCTCCGGGAATTCCACCCCAGGGCCTCCCCACCCTCCCAGCTGGGAATTCCTTCCCAAGATCCCATCTGACCCTGCCCTGTGGCAGTGGGAAGCCATTCCCTGTGTCCTGTCCCTCCGTGCCTTGTCCCAGGTCCCTCTCCAGCTCCCCTGGAGCATCCTGCTCCTACCTGTGGGTGATATTTTGTACTGAAATCACCTCGAGCCTGAGAATTGGGGTTTGAATCTCTCCCCTGACAAACCCCAATCCCAATCCTTCCTCTCCCCTGTCACGTGCTGGCCCCGTTTGCTTCTGGTTTGGGAAGCAGCAGCTAAAAATGAACATTTTCAGTTGGTGCCGTGCCACGGACTGTGCCGTGCCAGACAAACTCTGCTCTTGCTTTGGGAGAGAATTCCAAAATAGGTGCTGGAAGGGAACTTGGTAGATGACACATGCATGGATTCAGTAAAACATGTCAGGGCTGTTTGTGTTTTTATAAAATGCCTTCAGTACTATTGTGCAGCTCAAGGGGATGTGAAATCTTCTGCCAAAAATAGTTGTAATAGGAAAAAAACGCAGCAGTTTTTTTGGCCCTGCACGAAATGTTTATTTTTTGCACTTAATCTTCATTTCTTGATTTTATTTCTTAACCTGAATTTATGGCAGTCTGAAACTAATAACTAAATATTTTCTCTTGGGAAGCACAATCTAATTTCATTCCTGTCCGATTCTCCCAAATAATAGAAATCCACACAGAATAACCTTGAAATAAAACAGTTTTATTATTTTCCTTAAAATCATCTGTCTGTTGGACATAATGGTGAGGTCAAACCCTTTGTAACACCTCATTCCAAAGCATCCCTGGAGCTGGGATGTGGGATGCAGCTTTGTTTGGATTCAGGCTCGGTTTGTTCAGGTTTTCCCTCTTGAATGGATCTCTGTGTCTTTCCCAGGACGAGCTTTTGGTGGTGCAGGTCAAGGGCACAATCAGAATTACTTTTGCTTGATCATTTTTGGTGCTGATGCTCAGCTTTGGGTCTGGTGCAGAAGTTTCATGTGCAGGATGCTCTTAAATTCTGCTCCAAATTGGGCCAGTTGGGCAGTGCTTTAATTTTTATTGGAAACTCTAAGTAATAATAAATAATAATGGACTTAGGAAAACAAAATATGAGGGATGTTGGTGCTTAAGAGCCCGTTGTGCTCCCTGAGTGTCCTCAGAGTCCTCAGGCTTTAAGAGGGAACGATAACAAAGCCGTGTTTAATTATCCACGGGGCTAGAACTGCCGAGCAGGGGCTGCAGGCAGTGCCCGGGACAGGAAAATAAATGGAAGCTGGAAATAAAAGCAGGAAGCGCAAGTTGAGATCCAACCCGGCTCGACCCAAGTGACGCTGCTGTGAAAAATAACTCGCAGTGTCTGGCAGGGCACTCAGAAATCCGGCTCCTTGTCAAGGGCAGAATAAAATCCCAAACAGAGAGCCCTGGTGGGAACAGAGCGCTCGGAAGGTGTTGCCAGCGGGAATTCCGTGTGGAGATCCCGGGGCTGTTGTGGTTGTACCCTCTGGACCTGGGCTGGGCTGGGGCAGTCCCAGGGACAGGGACAGGCTGGGGAGAATGGATTGGGAGCTGGGAATGTTCACCTGGAGAAGAGAAGGCTCCAGGGAGAGCTCAGAGCCCCTTCCAGTGCCTAAAGGGGCTCCAGGAGAGCTGGAGAGGGACTTGGGACAAGGCACGGAGGGACAGGACACAGGGAATGGCTTCCCATTGCCAGAGGGCAGGGATAGATGGGATATTGGAAGGTGGGGAAGGACTGGGATAGAATTCCCAGAGCAGCTGTGGCTGTCCCTGGATCCCTGGCAGTGTCCCAGGCCAGGCTGGATGGGGCTTGGAGCAGTCTGGGATAGTGGGAGGTGTCCCTGCCCATGGCAGGGGTGGCACTGGATGGGCTTTAAGGTCCTTCCATCCCAAACCATTCCATGATTCCACGCTCAGACCCTCACCTTGCTCTCCATGGGGGAGGCACTGAGGAGAAGGGAGGCGATGCCGAAAGATGGGATGGGGAAGGAGAGAGGTGCAGGGAGAGGAGACAACGCCTCGGGGCCGAGGCTGTGCGGCCGTGTCACCCCTGGTGAATCCCAGGCGGGCTCTCCTTGTCTCCCTGCGCTCCCGAGCGCTGGCTCTGAGTAACCGGCGAGGAGAGGCAGTGCTGCTCCCTGCCTTGGAGGAGCGCGGAGTTTGTCGGGAATTTGTTGGGAGGAGCGCTCCTTCGAAGGCTGCTTCGAACCCCAGGGGTTTTTCTTCTGTGGGACACCCTGAGGGTTTAATGGGGCTTTTTTGGGTTTTGTGCCCGAGCCCTTGGGGACATCCCCAGGGCAGCTCCGCAGCTGCCACCCTCCTGTCCCTGAGAGCACTCTGGGTGTCCCCATTTTCTGCTCTGTTCCTTGGGAAAACCGGCTAAATCCATGAGGAGTCACAGGGCCACGAGGTATCCTAGAGCTGTCCATCAGCTGTTCCACATTCTGGGGGTTTTTTCCTCTTTCTGCATAGGTTTGGGAAGGTTTGATCCCAGTGACTCCTTCCTTGGAGGGATCCTACCAGGAATTGTGCAGATGCTCCAGCCCGGCCCCATCGGTGCCAGAGGGGGTCCCAGGGGTGCCAGGAGCAGGAGTTTCCATTGGATTTTGCTGGAATCACCAGCCCTGACGGTGTCCAGTGAGAGGGGGTTTGTGTTCTGACCATCTGCTCGTGGGGGCAGGGCTGGAAACCCAAGAAACGCTGGGAGAGGAGCTGGTTTGAGGAGGAAAACTGCAGGAAAACACTTCTGTCCTATTCCCAGAGCAGTGAATGTTGCCCAGGGATGGCTTTCCTCACTAAAAGCTGTGGTTTTCGATTATTTCTCTTTATTTCTTGGCCACTGCTTGCAGTGTGTGTGTGAACAGGCTGTTTGCATCCAGTCCTTCGCTGGAATGGGCTGGGTGTTCCAGTTTTCCAGCAGAAACATCCCCAAATGTCCAAGATTTACAGTTTTTCGCTGTGTTTGCTCAGAAAATGCATCATAAAGGAGCAATTTGTTTGATTTTGGTGTGTGCTTGGCCAGGAGTTTGGGAGAAGCTCGCCCAGGTGGGCAGGGATAATCCAAACACACAAATTCCCATCCAGGAGCTGGAAAATGCCATGAAAAAATGAATGTTGGCAGAGCTGCAGAATGAAAATGTGCTGTATTTAGGATCGTTGCACTTTGAAATGTTTTCTCTGGGAGGTGTTTTTTTTTAAGTTGTAAATACGAGATTTATGGTCCCTTTGCCCAGCACCTGGCAGGAGGGATGGAGTGGGTGTGTCCCTGGAATCTCCCAGACTGCTCCCTATTCCTCCTGGCGGGGTTGGGAATTGCTGGGCTGGGAATTGGTGGCGTTCAGGAGGTGTCCTGTAAAGTGAGCAAAGGGAAAATTCCAAGGCGAAGCAATTGTAGGTGTTGTGCTACTGGAGCAATTCCAGAGGAGGCCACGGAGCTGCTCCAGGGCTGGAGCCCCTCTGGAGCCAGGCTGGGAGAGCTGGGAATGCTCACCTGGAGAAGGGAAAGCTCCAGGGAGAGCTCAGAGCCCCTGCCAGAGCCTAAAGGGGCTCCAGGAGAGCTGGAGAGGGACTTGGGACAAGGCATGGAGGGACAGGACACAGGGAATGGCTTCCCACTGCCAGAGGGCAGGGATAGGTGGGATATTGGGAAGGAATTCCCAGCTGGGAGGGAGGGGAGAGGCTGGCATGGAATTCCCAGAGAAGCTGTGGCTGCCCCCGGATCCCTGGCAGTGTCCAAGGCCAGGCTGGACAGGGCTTGGAGCAGCCTGGGATAGTGGGAGGTGTCCCTGCCCATGGCAGGGCTGGCACTGGATGGGCTTTAAGGTCCTTCCCACCCAAACCATTCCCTGGATTCTGTCACAGGGATGCCTGTGGGAGCTCAGGACCTTCCTCTCCCAGCAGACTCTGGGAGTGTTGGACAACGCTCCCAGGAATGCCCAAGCTGGGATTGGTGGGGTGTCTGCAGGGCTGGGATCCGCACTGGATGATCCCTGTGGGTCCCTCCCAGCTCAGGATATTCCATGATTCATTCTGGTGTGGCATGATTGGATGTAATCAGTGTGAGCACAAACAGGTTCCTCTTAGTTTTAGATTTTTTTTTTTTTTTTTTATTCTTAGCGGTGATTTGCATCTTTAAAATCCCGAGGCATTCCAGGCATTTCCCTGCTCCTGGGGGGCTGTTTCCTGTTCCGGGGGGGATTTGGACACAAGTGCTCGGCTCTGTCATCCAGGCTGGGGCCTCCCTCTGCTCTCCCCTCACAGAAGGATTTCACTCCCTGCTCCAAATCCTCCATGGAAAACTGCTCCCCTTCTCTTTGCTGCCCAGGAGCTGCTTTCATTCGAATTTCTTAATTAGCTGATGATTCATTAAGTGAATCNTGCAAATATATATTTAAATAGATAAAAATATAAAGCATATTTAAATATATATATTTGGATATATTGAAAATATAAATATCTTTAAATATATATATAAAATATAAATAAAAAGAAATAAATCTGGGTGGTTTTTTTTCCCTTGGCCTCTGTCTGCAGATGCCACCAAGGCTGACTCTGCTCTTGGCTCTGGAATTGTGCTTTTCCCACATGAAATTTGGGCAGCCTGGCTATTCCCTGAATCCCTCCCATCCTTGTTTCCAGGCTGCTTTTCCCTTTGCCAGCCTTTCCGTGCTCTGTCATGCACTCCTGGTGTGGTTTTTTGGGTTTCCTGGACAGGGATGTATTTTTAGGGCAGCTCCTGCTCCCAGCAGCCTCAGCCATGGCAGGAGAATTCCCCACTTGGGAGCTCGGCTGCCGGAATCGGGAGCAAAGAGCCGATCCCGAGGGATGGGTGGAGGATCCCTGGGTGTGGGACCTGTGTCCGTTCCCTGGGACCCTTGGGAGCTGCGTGGGGAGGGATTGTGGGCAGAGTTTGGTGTTTCCTTGGCTTTGGGGTTCCCTTTGCCCCACAGCTGGGGTGGAGAGGGAGGGCTGGGAAAGCCGAGGGATGATTTGGGGTTGGATAAAAGCAGGAGCTCCCCAGGTTTGGTGCTGAGTGTGTGGTGTTGATTGTGGAATCATGGAATGGTTTTGGTGGGAAGGGACCTTAAAGCCCTTAAATCCAGTGCCACCCCTGCCATGGGCAGGGACGCCTCCCACTGTCCCAGGGTGCTCCAAGCCCCATCCAACCTGGCCCTGGACACTTCCAAGGATCCAGGGGCAGCCACAGCTTCTCTGGGTATTCCATCAACCCCTCCCCACCCTCCCAGGGAATAATTTCTTCCCCATATCCCATCTATCCCTGCCCTCTGGCAGTGGGAAGCCATTCCTTGTGTCCTGTCCCTCCATGCCTTGTCCCAAGTCCCTCTCCAGCTCTCCTGGAGCCCCTTTAGGCTCTGGAATGTGCTGGAATGTCCCCCTTGCAGCCTTCTCTTTTCCATAGCAGAGGTGAGAACTGTGCCACTGTAATTAATTTGTCCTTGATTGGCATCAAGCTGTTCTTAATTAACCCCTGTGCCCTCCCAAAGCTTTGAGATGTGCCTTAAATCCCTTTCTCCCTGCTCCAAGGCGTTTCAGCCGGCATTCCCACATGGAGCCGGGGTGGGCGAGAGGGCCAAGTCCCTTTCCAAGCCAAGAAGGTGGGACTCATAAACAGTCAATTGTCCTGATCCTATCAGCAGCCCTATTTTTACACATCCTGTGCCGAGTGGCAGGGTTTTTTTTAGGGTTTTTTCTGAACCGAACCAGCGTCCTACGGCGTTTTTCCCTTTGCCCACTTCCCAAACAGGAAAAGTCAGGACTTTATTTTTTCCTCTCGAGGAAGGCACTGGAACTGCTGCCGAAGGGCACCGTGTTTGGACAGGCCAGGGCTGTAAACAGACGAGGGACGGGGTTTGGCTCTTTCAGCTCCACGTGGGATGGGGCTTGGAGAAACGAATTCCGCAGGCTCGTGGAATTCCCTCGGCGGTGGCTCCTGTCTGCGGCCGCCTTTGCTTGGAGCTGAAGTGGCTTTGGAAGCTGATGGTTTTTGGGAAGTAGCCTGGGATGAGAGGGTCATTCGCTGCGTGGAGTGATGATAATGTGGCAAACTGTGGGTGGTGGATTATCCCCAGGGAATTCACTCCCGCCCTAAAGGATCCTGAACCAAACACATGGAAGGTGGAGAGCAGATCCCTGCCTGCTCCAGCCTCCCTCACTTCCACTTTCCCTGGCTAAAACCGGTTACAAACTGGTTTAAATCCCACTGCTGAAATGTTCTGTGTGCACCTTTTGGGCCGGATCGGGAATTCCTGGATGCGCTAACTCCAGGACGATTCCCACTGCACTGGGAATTGCCGGCCGCTCTCTGCGTTCATGACGGAGAGCCATGGCCAGGACAGCCCCTCCTGGCCTGGAAATGCCTGGATCTGGTGATAAGGAGCAATTCCAGGCCCGGGGGCTGAGGAACACATTGAGGAGCTCAGCGCTGCCGGAGGGGTCGGGGCTGGAGGCAGAGCCGGACACGAACCCCTCCGTGCAGAATTCCGTTGTTTCCCGCGTGGTGTTGGGGTTTTTTTTTTTTCCTTCTCCTTCTTGATTTTCCCTTTGGGGACGCCGAGGGCCTTTGAAGCAGGCTGGCTGCGGGCCTGAGCCGTGACACGTTGCCTTTTTAAAATTCCTCTTGCACTATCAGTTGGACGCAGCATCCTCGGCTTCCTGTCCCGGGGAACGGGGCGGTCGCTGCGAGGGTGGCACAGGATGGGACAACTCTCGAGGAACCCTGGAGAGCTGCTTCCCACCTTTTGGGGCCCTTAAAGTTCCTCTGTTAAATCCCATTGCTGTTTTAGTGTTGTTCCGTTAAATGCACTTCAGAATGAGCTGCTGGAGTTTGGGAATAGCTGGAGGGGTTTGGGATGTTGTCCGTGCGAGGTCAGAGCGGTGATGGGTGGATGGTGCCGCTGCATCCATGGATTTGTTGGGATGTTTGGTGAGGTCTCAGTGGTGGGTTCCAGGATTGTGGAGGGAAGGGAGCCAGAGGCTGGGAGCTGCTGGGATTGGGAGAGGTCAGAGCAGAGACTGCGGATGTGGAAGGGGTCAGTGCCTGGACGGAGACACCGGAATGGTCCCTTCGGTTACAGGTGTCACCGGAGCAGCCTTGGGAGAAGGATTTGGGATGTCTGTGGATGAGGCTGGACCTGCCCCGTTCCAGAACCCCCCATGCCCTGGGCTGATCCCAGGGCGTGGGCAGCAGGGAAGGAAAGGAAAGGTGGGAATTGTGCCCCTGTGCCCCGCTCAGGTGAGACCCCCCCCTGCAGAGCTGCTCCAGCCCTGGGCCAACAGCACAAGGACGTGGAGCTGCTGGAGAGAGCCCAGAGGGGCCACGGAGCTGCTCCAGGGCTGGAGCCCCTCTGGAGCCAGGCTGGGAGAGCTGGGAATGTTCACCTGGAGAAGAGAAGGCTCCAGGGAGAGCTCAGAGCCCCTGCCAGAGCCTAAAGGGGCTCCAGGAGAGCTGGAGAGGGACTTGGGACAAGGCATGGAGGGACAGGACACAGGGAATGGCTTCCCATTGGAAAAGGGGAAATTGAATGGGATATTGGGAAGAAATTGTTCCCTGTGAGGGTGGGGAGGTCCTGGCACAGGTTGCCCAGAGAAGCTGTGGCTGCCCCTGGATCCCTGGCAGTGTCCAAGGCCAGGTTGGATGGGGCTTGGAGCAGCCTGGGATGGTGGAAGGTGTCCCTGCCCATGGCAGAGATGACACTGGATGAGCTTTAAGGTCCCTTCCATCCCAAACCATTCCATGCAAACAGGGCCCTGGTTTGGTCAGCTGAGTTCTCCGTGCTGCTCTCCAGGTGTGCCCTGGCCCCCCCTGCAGGGTTTCTGTGCTTGGGGCCATCCGTTCTTATCTGGATCTGCCCCAGCTGGACACAGAAAGCGGAATTGGGAAACACCAATTCCTGACAAACGCTGGGGTCTCCCTCTCGGTTCTTGGATCCCAGCCCCGTTCTCAGGTGCATCATTCTTGCTTCAGCTGAAACTGCCGACCTGCTGTTATCTCCCTGCTTCATTATCCCAGAGAACTGTGCAAATTCCTTTTCTCTCCTCTTTTGTCACACCCTGGAGGATGCTGGGGGATTCCCAGCCTTTGGATTGGGAATTGTTCCTTTTTGGTGCATGAGGTTGTTGCTCCGTGCAGGAGAGGTTTTTTGCAAGCTGCGCAGGCAGAGTTTTCCTGCTTTCCTGCCTTTTCTGGGACAAATTTTCCATGGTAAATTCTCAAAAGGTCTGGAAAAAATTCCCCTCCTGGGTCTGCGCTGTGTTTGTGGTGCATTCAGTGTTCCTGGGAGTTGCTGGGTTTCAGGCCCTGCTGGATCCTTGTCTTTAGTTGATTCAATAATTTAAATATTTTCCTCTTTTTGCCTTCCGTCTCTTGTACTTCTAATCAGTGTTTTTTGGACTAAGAAATATAAATATCCATGGACAAGACATGAAGGGGTGGGAATGGGGCTGCTTTTAACCAGCTCCTGAGTCAGCTCAAAATGCTTTTAATCCACGTTTTTGTTGTTGCTGAAGGTACTTGCTTTGCCTGAGGATTGCTGGACAAACCTGATGTTAAATAGGGATATTTAAATTGTATTTTGTTGTCCTGTGCCATCCATCCATCCATCCCTGTTTTCCTCCTCTCCCTGGCAGGCTGTGCTTTCAAATCCCTCAATTTCCAATCCCTCCTGGAATGTTTTGGGCTCGTTTTTCCCTGAAATGCTGCTCCAGCCCCATGGGCAGCAGGGCTGGATGTCCCTGCGGGCTGCTGTTGGTGGGATCCCCATCCTGCTCCATGTGGCTCCTGAATCCCTGGGGAAGAGGGCAGCTGGCAGGGATTTGGGCGTGTGGCTCCTGTTTCCCTCCCATCCCGACTCTCCGGTGTTTTATGTTCCCTGCCGGTAGTGAGCTCGTTTGGTGGGTGTTTTCTGGGATAATTCGTGTGCCTCCCTGCCCTTTGCACCTCGTAAATTCCTGACTCAGCGCCCTGACCTTTGCTTGAGATGGGATCAGAGTCTTTTCCAGAGACACCTATGAGGGGAAATTTGCCTTTCTCGATTGTTTGTTATCCGTGGATTGCTCTTAGTGCTGCCAAACCCCTGCCTTGTTCCTTGTGGGAATTTGCCTGGCTTCAGTTCCTGGGAGTTCTGCCACTGGAGGGTCTCCTATTAATTAATTAATAATAGTGATTAACCAGTGAATAATCTTAACAGAAGAAGTGACTCTGCTGTGACTCCTTTGTTTCTCTCTTTAAGCCAAAGCAGTGGCACTTGGGAGCCTTAATTCAGGATTTTGGGATCTGCTTCCACTCCTCTCTTCCATTTATTCAGATCAACTTTGCATCAGTAACTTTCATTAATGCCATGGATAGAATGATGGGATATCGGGAAGGAATTCCTGGCTGGGAGGGTGGAGGGGGGCTGGAATGGAATTCCCAGAGAAGCTGTGGCTGCCCTTGGATTCCTGGAAGTGTCCAAGGCCGGGTTGGACGGGGCTTGGAGCAGCCTGGGCCAGTGGGAGGTGTCCCTGCCCATGGCAGGGGGTGGGATGAGATGATCCTTAAGATCCCTTCCCACCCAAACCATTCCATGATTCCATGAATCCAACCCAGTGTTCCATGAATGATTTAATTCGTATTTGCAGCATGTGAACACCTCACTGTTTAAACTCAACATTCCCTGCCTGTGGATACTGGGAAGTATTTCCTATTTATTTCCAGATCCCAGGATACTCTTGACTTGGAAGGCACCCACAGGGATCATCAATTCCTGCTCTTAAGTGAACTTTCCAGGGATTGAACCCACACCTTGGTGTTCTCAGCACCCTCCTCCAACCAACCGAGCCACTCTCAGGGTCTAAAATTGCACTAAATTGCCCTTAATATTATTTTTTTGGTAATTCTTTGTTCCTAAATCATCCCTGAGCAGTCCAAGGAACCTCCATTCCCAACCATGGATGAGCACGGGCCGTTCCACGCCTCAATCCACGGAGCACCGCTCCCCAGCCCAGGGAGGCGGGCGAGTTCCTCTGTCCTTTGGTTGGTGCTCCCTGCGGGAGGTTCGTGTGCCGCGGGGGGCTTTGCTGCTGGTCGGGATTTCCCGGCTGGAGCGGGGGCTCCGGAGGTGGACGGCTGCGGCCGTGCCCGGCCCCCGCCGAGGACAGGCTCCCTTTGTGTGTGTGCTTGGGACTTCCAGCGGGGCCTTTCAGGGCAGATTCCGACGGCGAGGCCGCCTGCCCTAAGAAGAGCGGGAATAAATTCCAGGCAGAGCCCTCTCGGGTGCCGTTGGCGCTCGTGGCTCCTTCAAACCAGCGGGGAATTCCTTGGTTCCTGGACGCTTGGCACACAGGGATCCCATCCCGGCCGTTTGCTGCCAGGGGCTGCGTTTCACAAACACCCAGACCTGCTTTTTCATTTTCTCCTTTCATTTTTTCCCTCTCTTGTGGCCAGTCCAGGCTATTAATTCCCGAGAATTAAGAGGTGCTTTGTGGAAAGCAGTAATAAGCGTGGATGTGGCTCCCGGGGATTCTCCCTATGGATGTGTTCTGCTGAGGGATGGCAGTGGGGTTTTTCTCTGCTGCCAGGGATGCCGAGGAAAAGCAGGAATTCCTTTGGTTCCCTGAGGGGCAGCAGGTAAGGGATGGACAATCCAGGCTGGCAATTGTAGGAGAGTTTTCCAAAGTGTGTTGCAGCAGGTTCCAGGTGAGGGAAGGACCTCCCATCCCCATCCATGTGGATTTGTGTCCTAAGGATGAACGTTGTCCCGGGTTTTCTGTGCCAGGGTGGCTTCCCAGGACCGAGGAAGCTTTGGATAATCTGGCACCTTGGCACGGCGTTGGCTCTGATTAACTCTGGGCAGTTTTAATGGGATTGGGGATTTGCCTCGTCCCCCTTGGCCTGGCCAAGGGCTGGCGGGGCTGGATGAGCTCGGGCTGGGATTGGGATTGGATTTCCCTGGCACGAAGGCTGTGGGGGGGGTGATCCCTGATCCCGCTGCTCCGTCCGGGTGCCCTCGGGCCGGCTGTGGGGGCTGTGCTGGGGGCACAGTGTGTCTGTGGGGGGTCCTGCCTTTGGGATCGGGGCCGTCCCCAGCGGGCTGGGGGATTTGGGTGGTTTTGTGGCGGAGCTGCTGGGTGGGGTCACTGTGGGCTCGGGAATGAGGACCGTGGAATGCTGTGCTGGGAGCCTGGAAGGACAAGTGGTGTGGTCCCATCTGCTGCACTGGTTGGATGCAGGAATATCGATCCTGGAGACAGTTATTTCCTTGTGTTCTTATCGTGGAATCCCGGAGTGGGTTGGGTGGGAAGGGACCTTCAATCCCATCCAGTGCCACCCCTGCCATGGGCAGGGACACCTTCCACTATCCCAGGTGGCTCCAAACCCCGTCCAGCCTGGCCTTGGACACTGCCAGGGATCCAGGGGCAGACACTTGGATGTGACACTTGTGAATCCAAGCTTCTCTGGGAATTCCATCCCAGCCCCTCCCTATCCTCACAGGAAACAATTCTTTCCCAATATCCCATCTCTCCCTGCCCTCTGGCAGTGGGAAGCCATTCCCTGTGTCCTGTCCCTCCATGCCTTGTCCCAAGTCCCTCTCCAGCTCTCCTGGAGCCCCTTTAGGCTCTGGCAGGGGCTCTGAGCTCTCCCTGGAGCTTTCCCTTCTCCAGGTGAACATTCCCAGCTCTCCCAGCCTGGCTCCAGAGGGGCTCCAGCCCTGGAGCAGCTCCATGGCCTCTCTGGACTCATTCCAACAAATCAGCACCTCTCCTACTCCAACCCTTGGCCATGAGCTCTTTCCTTTAGGGTTCGGATCTTGCTCTCCCTGCATCTGGACCGTTCCTGTGAAAATTTAGGGTTTTCTCTGGTGCCATCCAGTGGCAAAATTCGGGATCGCGCCTTGGCTGGGGCCATTCCCGGGATGAGCAGAGCCTGCGATTGGGAACCGAGGGACTGCTCAAGGGGGCCGTGAGATTCCCTGGCAAGGGAAGGGCAGGACATGGGAATATCGGGAATAATATTACTTTTTCAAAGAGGGAGAGACTGTGGACAACCTAATGGGTCTCCTTCTTTTTCCTTTTCATTCCTGGCCTTCTGGTTGATCCTATGAGCTGATTTATTCCAGCAGTTTTGTTGACTTGGTTTACAATGAATTCACATGGCTCACAATTAACTGGGTTGCTCATTAGGGGTGAGGGGTGGGCAGTGGGCAGAGGCTGCTCGGCAGCACGGGGGGAGCCCCGTGCTGAGGGTGAAGGACGTTCCCCAGTCCTGCAGAAATATCCCACACTCTGTCCCTTGTTCTCCTTCTCCTCCCACCCCTTGGAATTACCTTTAAATGTAAAAACACTGCTGGCGTTGCTGGAAAACAAATCCTTGGTCCAGGCACCAAAGTGTGTATCCCAAATCCCGAGGGTGGGAGTTTTCCAGGAGAGGGTCAGCAAAAAGTGAATACTCTGGAAAATCCTCTTTCCTTAAGCCTGGGCTGGGGGAGTGGCTGAGTTCTTTGGAGAGGTGAAAATGGGAAACTTCAGAAGGGAGAGGGAACCACCTGGAGGTGGATCCCGGATGGTGCATCCTGGATCCTTATGGTTCAGGCCCCCAAAATGTTACTTTTATGTGGTGTTTATAGATAATACAAACCTGCTCCAGAAGTCTCCAGGGAGAACAGCAGCAGGTGCTTCAGGAAAAGTCCTTTTGGGATTTGGGGCTGACTTCCTGTGTAGGTTTTTTGGAAGCCACACTCCTGAAAATGATGTGGAAAAGCCCCACTTTCCGTGCTGCTGCAATAGCTGCTCCTGCCTCTGCATCCCTGGTTTGTCAGAGTTCCCTAAAACTGCCCAAATCCTCTCAAAATAACATCCCAAAGGGAATGGGGAGGCTTTAAAATGGCAAAAAAAGAAGCGAGGGGAAAAAAAGCGCCAAGTTTAATGAGAGTAAAGACTGGGATAATGAACTTCTTTAATTGGGTTAAGGCAGCTGAGGGAGAAATGGGTGGAGCTGGGTGAGATGCAGACCCCGGGGTCCCTGGGAGACCCCATCCAGCCCCTCCCCGTCCAGCTGCTCCTTCCTGCAGGAATCCATGCCTTGGGAAGCTGCTGAGCCAGGGATTTTTAGGTCTGAGATAGGAAAGGCATCAAATGTGATGCTCAGGGGTTGTTTTCTTGTTAAAGACTTGTCCTGCTGGGAACCCAGCTTGGTGCCCTGTCCTGGTTTTGGTGCTGCAGAGCTGGGATATTTGGAGCAATCCATCCTGAGCAAACAGGAGTCACTTTTCCCATGTGTGGGAACAACATCCTGGTGCCAATAACTCTTTTATGCCTTTATTTCCATTGAAGTGTTAAAAAAGTGTTTGCCCAAGGTGTGGCTTAGGGATGGAGTGGTTCCTGTCAGCACCATCAGTCTGAGCTGAGATTCTCTTTGAAGGTTCTCTGAAGGAAAAGCTGGGAATTTCTTCTTAAAAGTGTAAATAAATGTATTAAATGTGGAGTGAAATGGTCCTGGAGGGAACCTGGGTGCTCTGTGCAGTGACTCTGAGCATCCCCAGCTGCCTGGATGGCTCAGATCCTGTTCCCTCATCCAGAAATAGGGAATGTGGGAGGGAAAAATAATCTTGGAGCCTCTTCAGTGGTGGCTCAGGTGCACTCGAGGCTTGCTGGGCTCTGACACGTTCTCGGTGAGGGAATTGCAGTTTGAACTTCAGTTTGAAGCCTAAACAAGCACAGGCTTCACTTCTTGCTGTGATTTTGTAGAACAAATGTTATTTCTCTCCCAGCCAGCACAGACAGCTCCTTTTTGCTTGTTTTTGTGGGGACTGAGAGCTCCCTTGGCTGGCAGCTCCACAGGATCTGCTGCTCCAGCTCTGGTACCTCCTCACTTATTAATGCAACAATTCCTCATTAATTTACAAAGATTGCACCAATTGGGTCTGTGCTGTGGGACCATCGGTGCTTCTGAAATGCACAGGGTGAGCAGACACCTCGCTCAAGCACAACCGTGACATCTTGCTGAGGTGTTTGCACCTAAATATGAATTATTTTCCGAATTTTTCCGGCGCTGTCCCACTGCAAAGCGGCAGCTCTGGGTGATTTTTCTCCCCCAAACTCTTGGTTAAAGTTATAAATTGTCGTTGTCCAGAATTCTTTGCTACTTAAGAGAAAAAAAAGTGATCTTAAGCTCCCTGAAAGGAATTGTACTGAGTTAGTGGGAATGGAGAACTGAGTGGAGCGGAGGAGGAGGAGGGTGACAATTCCCATGGGATGGGGACCCATGGAAGGTTCAGCTCCTGAGGAGCAGCTGCAGCTGGGAGCACACGGGGCATTTCTCCAGGGCTCACAACAGTTGTTGTCCACTCATTCCTGCGGAAGGGGGAGGAAGAAGGGATGAAATCCTTGGAGAGCTTGGACACAGGTGTTGGGTGCTGGAGCCTGGCGAGTGCCAGGGTCACCCCAGCCCTTTTCAGTGCAGTGTGGCCTTGCCAAGGGCCCTTCCAACCTTGCCCAGTGCAGGTGGCAGCTGGAAAAGGTCATTTTTTACTGAGGGAGTGTTGAGGGGCAGCGTGTGCTCCTTGGAAAAGCACCGTCCTGGAAAACAAGGATTAGGACAACTTGTCTCGGTGGTTTTCCCCTGTTCTGAGGCTGCTTTCCTTGTGGGTGCTGTTTGATTTGGGGGATGGAAGTGGATTGAGGGTTCATAGAATTATAAAATGGCTCAGGTTGGAAAAGCCCTCTGAGCCCATCGAGTCCAACCATCCCCAGCACTGCCATCCCCAGCACTGCCCCGTGTCCCCAAGGGCCACATCCACAGGGATTTTAAATCCCTCCGGGGATGGGCACTCCACCCCTGCCCTGGGCAGCTGTGCCAGGGCTGGGCAGCCCTTTCCAGGAAGGAATTGTTCCCAATACCCACCCTGAGCCTGCCCTGGCACAGCTCGAGGCTGTTCCCTCTCCTTCTGTCCCTGTTCCTTGGGATAAAATCCCAAATCCCCCCCAGCTGCCCCCTCCTGTCAGGAGTTGTGCAGAGCCACAAGGTCCCCCCTGAGCCTCCTTTTCTCCAGGCTGAGCCCCTTTCCCAGCTCCCTCAGCCGCTCCTGGTGCTCCAGCCCCTTCCCAGCTCCGTTCCCTGCCCTGGACTCGCTCCAGCCCCTCCAGGTCTCTCTCTCAGGAGGGTCCCAGGGCTGCCCCCAGCGCTGGAGGTGCCCCAGCAGTGCCAGCCCAGGGACGGGCACTGCCCTGGCCCTGCTGCCCCCCCAGAGCTGGCACAGCCCAGGGACCATTGCCCATTGTCCCCCTGGGCACGCTGGAATACTGGAGTGGAGGATATGTGGGAAAAGGGACTTTTCCTGGGAGGTGCTGGAGATGGAATGGCAGAGGCAGCCTGGGGTAATCCTGGTGCTGGCCCTGCTCTCCCATGGATGGGCTCAGCTCCTGAGCAGCTTGGCCTGATTCTCTCCAGGAGAGTGGGGCTGTGGTGGCTTCTCCTTGTTCCTGGGCAAAGCCTGGTGGCTGGAAGCACTTGGACTGCTGTGTGGCCATAGGATTTCACTCAATTCTTCTGTTCCTGCATTTGCCAGGATATAAAATATCCACAGTGCTTCCCCTCAAAGGGAATTGTGCCACGTTGGTGTAGGGTTTTCTGCTAAGAGAGAGCACTGAAAGATTATGTGGTTCATTTAAGTTTTGTTTTAATGTAGACGCGTTTCCAGAGGTATTCCACCGATCCCAAAACAAACACAAACGTTGTGAGGTATCCTCAGTCGTGCTGTATTCCAGGAATTCTACGGGGTCCAGGCTGCCCTCCTGGCTTTTGGCACGGCCAGGTCTCGTGGAAGGGTGAGCTGAGCTCCGGGAGGTGATCCGTGAATTCCAAGCTGCTTTTGGTAACTCTGCTGTTGAGCTTCGGTCGTGTGAGCGAATTTTCCTCCTGCTCGTTCCGTGTCTGGCCGCAGCTCCCAGGAAAGTGCCGCAGCCGGAGCCTGGATCACGGAGCAGCGGGAAATTCTTGGCTTGGGCTCCTCTGCTGCAGAGTTCAGCTCGAGGCCTTCCAGATCCCGGGGCTGGCCCTGGCTGCCTGCGGGTCCCAGTGGGTCCCTCGCTGCCGGATGTGCCACGGGACACCAAAGGGTGGTGGTGGCACACTGAGTGGAGCGGAGGAACCAAAGGGGTGGTGGTGGCACCAAGCTCTGCTGGCCCAAGGGCTGTGAGAATCCCGGGATTTAGCTGGCTGTGTCCCTCAGTTTCTCTGGATTTCCTTATCCTGTGTGTTTGCTGCTTCCAAGCCCCACTCCGTCCGTGGTGCTCCACGAGCCACAAATCAACTGTTTGTTATCCAGCTCCACGGAGCTTTTCCTTGTGTTGGAAGTGCGAAGTCGTGGAATGGTTAAGGTCAGATAAACGCACAGAATACTGAAGGTGAAGACAAGCTCTCAATCCTGAAATTTGTGTGAGTGAAATCCTTGATGGTAAAATCCCTTCCCAGGCTGTTTCCATTCCAGTATTCCCAATTAGGTGCTGCCTCTTTAGTTATCCTTGTTCCAAGTTGTTAGAGGAGTGGGGATAAGGTCCTTCAGCCTGTGGTCCCAAAGTGTTCCCTAAAATAAAACTGGGCATGGGGCCTCTGGATTCCTTCCCTGAGGGTTTGGATTTGTCTGCCTTTGTGGTCATGGAATCATTAAGGTTGGAAAAGTCCCTTCAGGTCATCAAGTCCAACCATCAGCCAGCAGCACCACCACGTTCACCCCCAAACCGTGTCCCCTGGTGCCACATCCGGGTGTTTTCTGGATGCTTCCAGGAATGGGCACTCCACCACTTCCCTGGGCAGCCTGTTCCAATGTTTTACAACCCTTTCCATGCAAAAATTTTTCCTGTTGTCTAATCTAAACCTCCCCTGGTGGAGGAGGGGACAGAGACAGGATGTGTTGGATGGAGATGTTGGAATCTCAGACGTGTTGGCATCCTACAGCTTCCTTGAGGGCAGGGGGCCTGGGGGGTTTCCCAGAGAAGCTGTGGCTGTCCCTGGATCCCTGGAAGTGTCCAAGGCCAGGCTGGACGGGGCTTGGAGTGGCCTGGGCTAGTGGAAGGTGTCCCTGCCCGTGGAATTGGATGAACTTTAAAGTCCTTTCCAACCCAAAGCATTCCATGATTCTGTGAGAGCAGGACCTTAAGAGGCAGCTTTGTCCTCGTGTCACATGAAACTGTTTTATATCATTCATAAAGGTTGAGTCACTAAGATGCCAGACTGATTGGAAACACCATTTCCATATAAATCAGAAGGAATATTTTACTTCAACAACTTTATTTCTCTTTGGCAATAATTCTGCTTGGATAAGAACATCTGAAAGAATGCCTGACTTGTGATGGGTTTCATCATCAGCTTGACAATTTTATGAGCCCCTTTGATGCAGAAATGTTCTTTGGGGTTTTTTGGAGGTGGAGAAGGAAAGAAAAGGTGACTGGTGACTGTTGGTGACAATATCCACGGAATCCCTGGGGCTGGGGGGGAGCTCTGGACACCAGCGGGTCCTGCCCCTCAAGGGGGATCCTCTCCAATGGATCACTCAGGGCCGTGCCCACTCTGGTTTGGGATCTCTCCAATGGGATGGAGATTCCACAGCCTCTCTGGCCAAACTATTCCAGTGTTTCATCGCCCACACAGGAAAAAAAGTTTGCTTTTTCCACTAAATTTCCACCACATTTTCACCTGTGGGCACAATATTTGCCTAGTTGGTGGAAGATACTGGAAGGAGAGATTGACTCTTCCACTTTTTTTGGTGGTTTCCACCTAATTCTGGAAGCACAGAAACAAAAATGTTATCTCCTTTCTGCTTTGAGTTTATCTGCTATAAGATTGCAGTGATTTTATCCTATTCAGATTTTTTTCCCCTGAATTAAACAGCTTCTTGGGACCTTTTTTTTTTTAAAGGAAATTCGTGAAGCTGGGTATTAGGAAAAGTTCCTTCACTGAAAGAATGGTTGAGCGATGGAACAGGCTCCTCAGGGAAGTGTTGGAGTCCCCATTCCTGGAAGTGTTCAGGGAACAAGTGGCCGTGGCACTCTGGGATGTGTTGTGGTGGGCACCGTAGGGTGTTCGGTCGGGGGATGGATCGGATGATCTCGGGGGCTTTTCCAACCCTAATGATTCTGTGATAATCACATCTAGTAATTGAATTATCTCAGTATTTTTCTGAATTAGCAAAGCAGGGAGATTTTTCCATGTCCGGACACACCCAAGGTGCTTTGTCCAGCCTGGGATCTTCTGCAGTTATTTTTGATTGGGATCGGCGTTTCCTTCCCATCCCGAGTTCCCAAATAAAGGTAACATCACCGTGGTTTCACGGCCTTTGGCTCCCCCCTTTAAGAGTCAGAGTTTCCCTGGAGGTCGGGGTGGGAACCCCCCCGAGGCTGGGCAGATGATTCCCGGGGCCGTGCCTCGTTCCAAAGCCCACCCGCGATCCCGCTCCGTGGCTCCCGGCGCGTCCCGTGGGGGAGGATGGGACGTTCTGGGCCACGCAGCACAGGCGCTCCGGAACATTTGTGCTGCTCTCCGTGCACATCCTCCCATTCCTGTGGCTTGGTGGCTGCCCCCTGATTTCGACACTTTTCCTAACCTTGTCCACATGGCCTAAACATTCCCAAACCCGGAGCGACGCGTGACCGGGCTCTCTCGTGAAATTCCTGCTTTTTTTTAACGCGGGGTTGTTTACAGGCATTGTGGGGATGATTCATCCCTGTCTTAATGCTCCCCAGCTTGGATGGGCTGGAATTTCTCTCGCCCGGCTCTAGGAGTGTTCCCGTGCTCCACATGGCTCGAATCAAGTGTCCTTCCAGCTTGGAAGCGCCGCGGAGAGCCGGGCGCGCTGACGCGTCGCCTTTGTTCCGGGGGAATGCTTTCCATTGTGCTCCCAAAAAACGGGAAGGGCAGTTTAGAGCTCGGCTCGCGGCCGGTTCTCCCCGTCCTGGCCTCGGCTGGGGGCAGTTGTGTGTCTTGGAGCTGCTCTGCCTTCCCTGGATTGGGGTTGCTCCTGGTATTCCTGGCTCTTCTGGAGGCTGGGTGGGAATTTGTTGAGGCTCTCCCTCTTAATGGCTTTGAGCATCTGAAATTCCTCCGTTAATGGGGACATTGGAACCAGGTCGTTCCATTAGGGTAATTATTCCTCATTTCCTTCAGCATTTTGCCTGGCAAGGAATGGCTGGATTCCATTCCAGAGGTGGCTCTGGCTTTGTGGGGGCTCTGTTTTTCCACTAATGCGTGGTCTGAAAGTGTTTCATTGTCATCAGTGAGATCTTGGAGGCTTTGGAATATTTATCCAGCACAGGGTGCCCAGAGAAGCTGTGGCTGCCCCTGGATCCCTGGAAGTGTCCAAGGCCAGGTTGGCCGGGGCTTGGAGCAGCCTGAGATAGTGGAAGGTGTCCCTGCCCATGGAATAAGATGATCTTTAAGGTCCCTTCCCACCCAAACCATTCCATGATTTTAAAGACCCGATCCTATGCAAATGAAGGAAATGGGGATTTGTCTGTTGCCATCAGTGAAAGTTGAGTTGGGTTCTCAGAAATCCTTGGAAAACCTGGCAGGATTTGATTCCGGTGGTCAGAGCCATCGCCTCTTTCAGCTTTTGGGAGCACTGGTGACAATCAAGGGGGTTTCCAAAGAGCTCCAGCTCTTCCATAGGTTCAGCCTGTGGAAAACAGGGCTTTGGGGGCCTCAAGAAGGCACCTCCTGAGTCCTGTCCCTGGCTGAGGAGGTGTTTGGTGTCTGTAGCAGCAAATGCACCAAAGCTGCTCCTCCTTGGGCTCTTTCTGCCTCATTCTTAGGGATGAGCAATTTAAAGAGATTCCATAATGTGCCCTGATGATCCCTCTTGGATTTCAGCCGCTCTTACAGTTGGGAAACTTTCTCCGGTGTTTAACCCATTTCTCCTGGGCAGTTTAAGCCCATTTCTGATTTTCTTCTCTTCAACAGACACAAATATTTCATGGGAATGTGAGTCTGGGCCTCCTCTGGTCATCAGAGATCCCAAATCCGTTGCCTTTGAATGCAGCTTTCCTCTCTGAGGGTGTGGCTGTTGAAATACTCCTCTGATGGAGCTTTTGGGAAGCTTCGTTGAGGATTCATCATCCCCTGGCCCTGTGCATCCCTGCCGTGTCTCCTTTTGATTGCACAGATCCTGGGGATGCGGGGATCCCTGGAGAAATGAAATGATGGAGAACTACGAGAGTCTTCTGCCATTCCCAGTTTGCTCTTTGGGGAAGCCCGAAAGTCCCGTGGATTTTCGAGTGTGTTTCCTGGAGAGCTTCTCTGCTTTTTGGATTCGTGACCTGAGGCTTCTCCAAGGGAACAAAAGGGCTTCTCCTTCCTGAACCCAGGCACGGCTCCAGCCATCCCTGCTCCTGCTGTGGTGCCTCTCCCCAGAGCACTGATCCCCTGCAGCCCTGTGCCAGGGGGACCTGCCCCAGGCAGCTATCCCAGAGGGTTCCAAGGATCTGGATTTTGGTACCTGGAGCCTCCATGCGTTCTCATCTGAGACTGGCACACGAATGTTGGAAATGATAATTAATTAGGCTGTAAATTGAGAGCGGGTCTGCTCTGGGTCAGGCTGTGCTGAGGGGAGAAACCGGGTCATGAGATTCCTGTCCCTGCCAGGAGTCCCCGTTGGGTCGTTTCCTTTGGGAGCCCCTCGTGGGATTGCTCCCGATCCGCTTTGATTCCACGGATCGAGGGTATCCCAAGGTTTGAAAGTCGCCTCACTCTCCTTGGGTGCTGTGGGAGAGCCCAGGCTGGATGGGGCTCGTGGAAGGTGCCCCCTGGGGAATGGGATGCTCTCTGAGGTCCCTTCTGATCCCAGATTCCGGGAGAGGGTGCGAGGCCGGGCAGGGCGCGGGCGTTCCCGGGGCCGGAGCGGGAGCTGGAGCGGAGCCGTTCCCGCTGGCACCGCTGCGTGCGGAGCGCTCATCCATCTGCTGCTGGAAGTCAGGAGCTTCCCAGCACAATGGATTGGCAGCCAGCAGCCGGACTGGGCCATCCCAGTCGACTTCTGCCCCGAGAGAGACCTCGGGTTGACCTTGATACTGAACCAGGCGCTTCCCGAGGGGACGGAGCTGGAAGCTGGAGAGAACATGGAAGTGATGCCAGGCGGGGAGGCCGCTCCCTCCCTCCTCAAATCCGTGGATGAGCGGCGCTGGCTGGGGATGCTGCCCCGCCGCTGGAAGCGATCAATCAGCTGCTGGCCCTCGGAGCGGGGCTGGTGTGGTTTTGGGATGCACTCGGGGCGTGCCGAGGGTTTGTTGTGCCTCTGTAGGACGTTGTGACAACATTTCTTCCCAGCAGAGAGGAGGGTGCAAGACTTAAAGCCAAGAATGCATCCCAAAAAAAAAAATAATCCAGTTGTTAAAACAATGCATAAGACAACAAAATGAGCTTTGTTCGTAGGGAGGGAGCTTTTATTGGGCAATAACACAGCAAGGACAGACATTAAAATCGTTCTGTGGCCAGATAATCTGCTCGGAGAGCCGGCAGTGGCCGAGAGGGGCACTCGGTGAAGTTTATCAAAGTGAGGCTTCCTCCAGCTCCGGGGCCCCGAGGACGTGGAGCTGCTGGAGAGAGTCCAGAGGAGGCCACGGAGCTGCCCCGGGGCTGGAGCCCCTCTGGAGCCGGGCTGGGAGAGCTGGGGGTGTCTGCTGAAGGGTGGCCGGGGGTGCCGGTGCCGGAATCGCCTTCCCTGGCGGTGACAAAAGGCCTGTGGAAGCGGCACTCGGGATGGGGTCTGTTGGTGGCCACGGTGGTGTCGGATTGAGGGATGCACTGGATGATCTCACGGGGCTTTTCCAACGTTAGCAATTCCATGTTTCTGTAGCAGAGGAGTTTTTCTCTGGCTCCCCATGTCCTCCCCAGCCTCTTCCCTTCAAATCTGAATCCAGCTCCTCTGGCTCTCCATGGATCAGTAAATCAGGAGCTGTGGCTGGGGTGCTTTGGGGTCTCTCCTTCCTCCTCCTCGTCCCTTTGGACTCCTGCTCCTGACCTTTCCTTGCACCTCTGTTGACCTTCATCCTTCTTGGCTTCTGGAAACGCTTCCAGATTCCCGAGGTCTTTGGCTGCTGCTTCCCGGGCCTTGTGACTCCTTCAGCTTTGGTGGCACCGACATCTTCCCGAAGAACAGTTGGCATCGGATTTTCCAATTTCCTACTGAAACCACTGAGGAAAAGCAGGCCCGGCACAAATCCATGTGGATTGTGTTGAAAAGCTCCTCCTGGTTGAGGCCAGTCACTGACAGGTCACGGGGGGTTTTTGGGGGATTTTGAAGGAGCATGTGGTTTATGGGAATTCTCTGGGCAGGATTCCTCCTGGAGCTGTGGGAACGCCTCGCTGGCATCATTCCTGGCCGGAATCAAGGTGTTCCCAGCTGGGAAACCAGGGTTATCCTGACAAAAAATGAACTGGAATGGTGCTCTTCAGCAACTGCTTTGTTTCCTACCCCGGCAGTAATGGGATATCGCTGGGATTTTGTGGAATTTTGCAGTGGTTGGAATGATTTCTGTTGTAAACTGAAAATAGGATGGAGAGGGAAATGTGTGTGGAAGAGGGGTGGGTCTAAGTAGGACAAATCCAGGTGGGAATGCTTTTAATTGGTGACAAGGACAAATATTTATGATCAATGATTTTATACCCTTCTAAAAAGGACCAAAAAATGGCTTTTTCTGTATTTTTGATGTAAATGTGAACCTGTGTGGGTGATAAAACACAGCAGAGTGGGCTTAAATTGTGGGCTTTGATTCTGTTTAATTGGCAGAATGAAAAGAAAAAGCTGATTCTACACTTGCTTTCCCACCCAGGTAACTCGGGGTGTAACTTGAGGGAATCTTCAGAGTGCCGATGCTGTGTCATAACGGGATAAACTCTGGAATCACGAGGCTTGAACTCCTGACAGTTCCATGCTGGTCAGGCATTAATCTTGGAACTTTCTTTGACCTTTTTTCCGTGGAGCTGTTGCGCCATTCTTGAAACGATGCTGCTCCTTTTTGCCGTGCTCAGGAGTTAATTTGTTTATTACAAAAGTTAGACCAAGATTAAACCAACTGCTAATGCTTTTATGTAGCTTAATGAGAAGAAAATGTTTCGGAGGGATTCAAACCACTACAGAGGTTTTAAAGGGAAAAAAGAAAATTGGAGTCCGTGGCAGAGTCAGGAATTTGTTCCCTGTATTAATTGAAAACAAAAGCCAGTCACTTGTGTCCCGCTGTCCCCAGCTCGTCCTCCTTGCATTGTCCCACATCTCTTTCATTCCCTCCCCAGGGATTGCCCTCATCTGTGTTTCCAGCTGAATTTATTTAGGTTCCTTCTGAGCCTGGTCTTGGAGGCGGCTCTTGTTGGGAATCGAGCTGGGTCAGCCCTGCCTGAGGCCCTCTGCTCTGATTCATGGGATCAGGGAATGCTTGGGGTTGGAAGGGGCCTTAAAGCCCATCCAGTGCCACCCCTGCCATGGGCAGGGACACCTCCCACTGTCCCAGATGGCTCCATGCAGCATTTCCCCTGGATCCCTGCAAGTGTCCCAGGCAGGCTGGACGGGACTTGGAGCAGCCTGGGATAGCGGAAGGTGTCCCTGCCCATGGCAGGGCTGGAATGGGATGAGCTTTAGGGTCCCTTCCCACCCAAGCCGATGAGGGATTGCATCCTCTGCCTCTGACCGTGTTTGAAGGGGATTTGTGCCCGAGCTTGGTGTCCCTTTGAGTTTTCTCATGGCTGTGTCCCTAAAAGCTCTGCTCTTTCCCTGCTTTTGGCTGCTGTGGATGGGAATTGGCCAGGGAAGCAGTGGAGTGTCCAGTGCTCCTGGGGGCTGAGCACAGGCAGAGTCGAGGGAGGCTCTGGGATGCCAGGGGAAGGTGAAGGAGTGGAATGGGCACCATCCACGCTCGGTGCTCCTGTCTGAGCCACCACTCCCCTTCTGCCCATGGAAAATGGCAAAGGCACCTGAGGATCCATGGGAGGAGCAGCTGAGGGCACTTGGAATGTTCAGCTGGAGCAGAGGAGACTGAGGGGAGACTCATTGGGATCTGCTCCTCCCAAGGGGCAGCTCCATCTCTGTGACCAGGGACAGGACCCAGGGAATGGTGGGGCTGTGTCAGGGGAGGTTTAGGTGGATATCAGGAAAAGATTCCTCATCCAGAGGGTGGTGGGCGCTGAACAGGCTCCCCAGGGAATGGGCACATTCCCAAGGCTGCCAGAGCTCCAGGAGCGTTTGGACAACGCTCCCAGGGATGCACAGGGTGGGATTGTTGGGGTGTCTGTGCAGGGCCAGGAGCTGAATGGATCCCTGTGGATCCCTCCCAGCTCAGGATATTCCATGACTTTATGACCCGTGGCACAGCTGTGCCTTTGTCTGGGGCATCCCATTTTTCATGGTTTGGCTGCTCCCTGTGCACCAGCTTTGCTTGCCCCTATTTTGGGAGATAAACTTTGCAGGAACTCCGGGCTGCAGATGGGAACTCCTGATGCATTTGTGGCTTTCCTGGAAAGATTTTTCCAGCTGACCTTTTAGAAAAAAAACAAAAAACCAAACCCAAAAAAGCAGTGGATTTTTAACGGATGGCGAAATTGTGAAACTTAACGATCCAATCCAAGGAATTTTCAAGTCCTCCTCGATGGTTTTGTTTAGTGAGTGCCCTTAAAACCTCCAGAGCAGAGGGATCTGTCGGTGGCAGAGGCTGCAGGGGCAGAATTGATGCTCTGGGCTGATGGGATCGGGGCGTGTGGGACAGGCCCCTCCTGCTCACGCTGTTTGAATCAAAAGCCTTTTTGTGGAGGAGCTTTTCTGAGCAGCAATTTCATTTTGTGGCAAAGAAGGATAAAAAAGCAGCCTCCAGGATGGTTTTCTAGAGCTCTGTCCCACTGTTGTGACTTAGAAGCGAGAGATGGAACAGCCCCAGGCAGGGCTAATTGTTGTTTGCTTTCTCCTCTCGGAGTTTGGCGTTGTGCTCTCGGGGTTATCAATGCCTGTAAATACACATGGAACATTTCCCTTTTCAGGGCTTTTTGTGCATCACCTTCAATGTCTCCTGAATTCCTGGTTATTCCAGGGCAGTTCCCTGGAGATCCGGGGCCAGGCTTGGATCCAAACTCCATTTGGTGTTTGGACCAGGAGCAGAGGGGATGGGAGTGAGGGAGCTGCAAATCCAGAGCAAGGCAGGGGGGATCCCAAGGTTTGTCGGCGGGAAGAGGGAATGTCCCAGGTGTGGCAGGTCTGGAAAGGGAGAAATATTTCAGGAAGATGCTCAGGTGAGCAGCAGGGCTGGTCTGCAGAGCCCTGGCAGTGCCAGGTGGGAAACACCGCTCGCGTGTCCAGGATTTGGGATCAGCAGGAGGATTTTCCAAGGCTCGTGTCAGCTGAGGAAGTTGGATCTGTACCAGAAGCAGGGTGGGAGATGATGATGGTGGATTTGGGGTTTTGGGGGCGTTCATTTGTTTATTTTGAGTTGAGAGTCCCCACGGGGTCACTGAGTTTCTGTGGGAGGATTTTCCATCCAGAGCCAGAACCATCCCATAGTGCTGGAGGTGACATCCTGCACCTCTGGAGCCTTTGGATCTGGGTTGTTTCCTGTGTCCTCGTGTTTTGGAGGGAGGATGGAGATGGAGGAGGCTGGTTCTGCCTTGGGAAGAGGATCCAGGATGAGCAGGAGAGCTCGGAAAGGAATATCCAGGGTCTGTTTAGAGCTGCCCATCGTGTGCTGGTGTTTCCTTCCTGCCTGGCACCATTTTTTTTTGTCCACAGTAAAGTTTGGCTAAAAAAGAATAAAATAATGTAATTTCCAATAATAAAAGGGTTTTAGTCATCAGACCTTTATGTCTTAGGTTCACCCCCTCCAAAGGGAATTTTGCCTAGAAATTGTCACTGATTTTGAGGTTTTTTCCCCCTCCATTGTCAGATGTAAATCCCAAATTTTCCTTTGAACACAAACACAGCATTACTGCTGTGGGTTTTTTTTTTTTTTTTTAAACTTATCCCTGAATGCAAACACAACTTATCCACCTTTATTTCCTTATTGGAATTCTCATCTCTGAGCTAAGAACTCTTCAGAGTCGCTGTGTGGTGAGACCCTGCTAAGAGGCCGTGCAGCACTAGATGGCACTCGGGCTCCAAATTTCAGCTTTCTCCAGCCAAAACTCCATGAAACTTCCAGGAAAACCCACCAGCACCACATCGGTGGTGCCCCCCATGGAATCTGAGGAAGCTCTATCCCTTTTTTTCACCTTTAGCACCGATTTGGAGAAGGGAAGGCCATCACCATGGTCTGCTCTGGCTCTCTGGGCTCTTTTACAGGGACTTTAAAGAGGTTTTAAACATTCGGGGTTTGTGTTTTGCCACTGAGAACCTTTTACTGAAACTGCAGAATTGCAATGGCCTGGGCAGGATTTGAAGAACAGTAATGAAGTAGATTTTCTGCAGCTTTTAGTCCTGTCTTGGTGGTTTTTTTGTATTTCTTTGAGTCCTGTGTGCATTCTCCAGAGGGACTGGTGAGCACAGATCCCACCAGTGGATCCCGTCACTTTCTGCAGGAGGAAAAATTTCCTGTGTCCCGTTGGATTCATGGAGTTCTGATTCTTTCTGGAGTGTTGTTTGTCACTGCTGGGATTAATCATTTTTAATATTTTATCCTTACAGTTTGTTCAGCTCTGTCATTCCCATCTTTTCTCTCTGAAGGCTGCCTGGAATCTGCTGGATCCTTAATTTGGCCTTAATATCTGACACAAGCTCAGATCCATAAACCTCCCTCCAAACTCAACTCTTGGACTGGGAGGGAATTCAGGTTTAGGAGCCAACACTGCTCCTCAAAACAGTGAAACTTCCCAAAGGCAGGGCCAAGGGGGGCATTGCCACAATCCATTGAAAATATCAATGTTTGCTGTAAAAAACCAGGAAAACAACTCCCTGAAATCCCAGAGCGTGCCCTGGTCCCTCTGCTTTCTAGGGAGACATTGGCTTTGAGGGATAGGAATCTGTTTGTAACTTCTGTCCTTATATTTGGGTTTAAGCTGAAGGAGGGTGCATTTGGATGGGATGCTGGGAAGAAACATTTCAGCCCTGGCTTGGCCTGTTCTGGTCTCTCAGGGAGCACCAAACTGGTGGAAAAAGGAAAAGGATTGGGATAGAAACATTTCAGCCCTGGCTTGGCCTGTTCTGGTCTCTCAGAGAGCACCAAGCTGGCGGAAAAGGATAAAGAAGGGTTGGGATAGAAACATCTGAGCCCAGGCTTGGCTTGTTCTGGTGTCTCAGGGAGCACCAAACTGGTGGAAAAAGGATAAAGAAGGGTTGGGATGGAAGCACTTCGGCCCTGGCTTGGTCTGTCCTGATCCCTCAGGGAGCACCAAACCGGCGGAATAAGGAAAAGGATTGGGATAGAAACATCTCAGCCCTGGCTTGGTCTGTCCTGATCCCTCAGGGAGCACCAAACTGGTGGAAAAAGATAAAGAAGGGTTGGGATGGAAGCACCTCAGCCCTGGCTTGGCTTGTTCTGGTGTCTCAGGGAGCACCAAACTGGCGGAAAAGGATAAACGGGACAGAAACGTTTTCGAGGCTGAGTTTGGTGCCTGGTTTGTGATCCGTGCCTTTGTCCCAGCGGGAGTTTTTGGAGCTGAGGTTTTGGGCGTTCCCTGGGAGCGCTGGCAGGGTGTGGGTGCTGAGCGGTGCCGGTGTCCCCCCAGGTCCGTGTACGACGGGGAGGAGCACGGGCGCTTCATGGAGAAGCTGGAGGCGCGGATCCGGAACCACGACCGGGAGATCGAGAAGATGTGCAACTTCCACTACCAGGGCTTCGTGGATTCCATCACGGAGCTGCTCAAGGTCCGGGGAGAGGCCCAGAAGCTGAAGGTGAGGCTCTGACTCCTGGGGTGGCCCTGCTCGGTCTGGGATGCTGTGGAACCACCTCAGTCTTTCCTCCTTTTGGCTGCAGCGTCTTTATTTAAAGAAATTAAATATCTGTCTGAATTCTTCTGTAGCAATGGGTAATCCATCAGGAATTGGCAATCCTTTGGCCAAACTGGACCGGTGTGGTGCATCAAAAGCACCGGGAAGCTGAAAACTAAGCCTGTTTGCATTAGGAAAAACGCTTTTCCTTATGGATCTTAACCCAATTTCTTGAGCTGAAAGAACTTTTGTGGCCTTGAAAACGGTGCAGGAAGATGAACAAAAGGTGGATTTACCCAGTTCTTGGAAAAGTGTGTTTAGGAATATGTGGAAAAAGCCATTTGTAGGATCAGAAGGTGGATAAAGTGTGGGAAGGAAACTGGGAGAGGCTTTTAGGGAGAAAAAGGACTGGGAGGTTGGAGGTGTTCGAGGTCAGGTGGGCTTGGAGTTTAAGCTCCGTTCCTGTGCCTTAAAACACAAATATTCCATGATTTGGGGAGTATAAACCAGCACAGCAGTGATTCCATCAGTGTCACAGGGCACAAAACCTTCCTGGTTTTCCTCCCCAAGTCAGAGCAGGGCAGGGAGAGGCGGCTGTGCCATCCCTTCCTGCAGGAACGAGGTGGGATCTGGGTCGGAAAACCAAAAAACTTCCCAGAAGAGTCACTCAGTGACTGGGGCTGAGTCGTGTGGCTCCCAGAAAGTTGTGGGTTGTCTCCAGGGAGCAGCACAGTGAGATTCTCTGGCTGAGTTCAGCCTCTCCTGCTGGGAAAGACCTTTCTGGGAATTGGGAGGGACCTTCCTCGTGTTCCAGGAGTGTGGGAGACTGTTCAATGGGAATGCGAAAAGCTGAAGTTCTAAGTAAGGAGGGAAAAATCTCTGAGAAAAAGCAAATTTTCTGGAAAACAGGGAAGAAGTCTGACTCAGTGTGCTGACTGCTGCTTTTCACACATTTATTTGTGCATTTAAAGCTACCTGTGGCATTTCCTAAGAGGATTCTAACCCTACACATCCAAGTCTCCAGGTTTGCTCCCAGAACACCTTCCTGGTGGATGTCCTGAGGAGCATTCATCCAGCAATTGGTTGCAGGATGAGGCCATTAGAAATACCATGAAATAAGTATTTTTTTTTCCTCCTATTTTTTTTTTTTCAGCCATTGTTTCCAGCCAAGAATTCCACATTGTTTGCTTGCTTGTTGCTGGTTCCCATTCTGCCACCAGCCCCTTTGTTGGTGGCTCACTGTGAAGTCCATCCCCGTCCCCTCAGGATCTCTCTTGATTTCCATGCCTATGCGATCCCATAAAACAGCACATGGCATAAACATCCCCAGAAAGGCCTTTCGGAGCGGCCGAGCCCTCTTTGTGAGGCTTTCCCGCGGGAATCGTGTGCGGATCGAGTGGTGAGAGTGCCTTTGGTTCCAGCCATTCATCCTCCATTTGATCTGGGCTCTTTCTCAGCAGTGCAGGGCTTTGAACCCGGGGCCCTCCCTGCTCGTCCCGCAGCCCCCGCTCTCGTGTGCCTTCGGCTCCGGGCTGTTTGTAGGATTTTGTGTTTGCAGAAATATCCCTGTTGCCGTTTTGGGAGCGCTGGGGCTCGGCGGGGGCTGGACGTGTCACCTTCTGTCCCTCGTGTGTCACAGCCCTCGGGGCTCTCGGGGGCTGTTGGGGTGGCCCCAAGTGAACTCAAAGCTTGTCAGAACCTCATCCCTGAATTTGCTGTCCTGGTTTCTTCCCTGAAGAGACCTGACCCTGGATTGGGAATTTTATCTGCTTGACCATGAGCTGGCTGGGCACGAGCCCTGGGGGGCAATGGGCAGTGGTCCCTGGGCTGTGCCAGCTCTGGGGGCCAGCAGGGCCAGGGCAGTGCCCGTCCCTGTGCTGGCACTGCTGGGGCACCTCCAGCGCTGGGGGCAGCCCTGGGACCCTCCTGAGAGAGAGACCTGGAGGGGCTGGAGCGAGTCCAGGGAAGGGAATGGGGCTGGAGCCCCAGGAGCAGCTGAGGGAGCTGGGAAAGGGGCTCAGCCTGGAGAAAAGGAGGCTCAGGGGGGACCTTGTGGCTCTGCACAACTCCTGACAGGAGGGGGCAGCCAGGGGGGATTTGGGATTTTATCCCAAGGAACAGGGACAGGAGGAGAGGGAACAGCCTCGAGCTGTGCCAGGGGAGGCTCAGGTGGGAGACTGGGAAAATTCCTTCCCAGGAACAGATTACCCAGGGCAGGAGTGGAGCCCCCATCCTGGAGGGATTTAACATCCCTGTGGATGTGGCACTTGGGGACACAGGGCAGTGCTGGCCTTGGCAGTGCTGGGGATGGTTGGACTCCATGATCTTTTCCAGCCATAGTGGTTTTGGGATTCTGGGAGCAGCACAGGAGCTCCCCTGCCGTGGATTCCTGTGCTGGGCAACCTTGAGTTGTTTCTGGGAGCTGCTGGGTCACTGCTTGATCATGGCTAAAAAATGAGTTAATGGAAAATACAGGGGATATGTTTTTAATAAGGCATCACCCTAATTTAGATAGTATTTAAACCATAAACGTTTTTAAACCAAACCTTTATTTTTTTTATTTTGCATTTTCTTATCCTTTCTTTTTAAACTCTATGCCTTCAGTGCTCTGGGTGAGCAAGGGACAGTTTGTATTGCGTGGTGCATTCAAATGAAGACAGATTGAATTAACCCGAGGCAGCTCAGGTTAATGTCACCTGGAGCTCAGGGAATGTCACCTTCTCCTGCCGTTGGGAATGTCACTGCCCTGGGATGTGGGGATGACCTCGGAGCACAACAGTGGATTCCGTAGGGATTGGGTTAGTGGGGTGGAACTGCAGTGGTGGATAAGGAATCCAGGTTTGGGTGCACCCTCTAGAGAGGGAAATTCCTGAGTTTTTGACCTAAAGGGTCGCTCCAGTCCCTCTCCCTCCCTTGGGTGTTGGACAGGGATGGATCCAGAGCAGGGTCCATTCCCAGGATGCCTCTCCAACACCCTTTGCTCCACTCTGGGAATGACCCCAGAGTTCTGTTGGAGCCCCCAGCACTGCCCTGCTCCGTGCCCCGTGCTCCGGGTGCGCACGGGTGAAGGACCGACTGGGACATCCCATAAATCCCCGGAGCGCTCCCGGCGTCCCGTCCGTCCCGCGGCACCTGTGCGTGCCCTCCCCGGAGCCTGCTCTGGATTATCCCCTCCCTGCTCTGCAGAGCCCGGCTCGGCTGCTCCGAGTCTGTGTAAACAATCATCCCTTCTTTTTGCATCCGGGGATGGAGACTTTAAGAACAAACCCAAACACGACTCCCTGCCCCTTGAAAACGCGGAGCGTGCGAGGAAATGCTCCCTCCTGCCTTTTTTCCTGGAGTTGGGATTGATGTGTAATTTTAATAGAAACCTACTACAGCCTTGGCATTATTTTAGGAGCAGTTTTAAATTACCCGACACGGATTCCTTTTTCCTGGTGGGATTTTCAGGATCTAAGCAAATCAAATAATCTTTGGAAGAGATGCTGGGCTCCTGCTCGTAAAAGCTCAATACATCATAAAGGAAATGAGCAGTTTTTGGAGAGGGCAGGGAGCCAGGAGAGCTGGAGCTACTGCAGGAGGGGGAGAGATGGGATGCAGATGCTGGAGGGAAGTGCTGTGTGGGGAAATCATGGGATGAGTCCTCTCCTTGCATCCTGGGAAGCTTAAAAAGCGGCACGGCTGGGGTTGGAATGAAAGGGAACTGGTGAGGTTGGATGGTTCTGCCCATTGGAGCATCCCAAACCCTTCAGTGGGAGATCCCCTGTGGAAGTTGGACCAGGGTGGGAAGTTGTGGTTGGCCAGGATCTTCTGCAGTTGGGAAAAAAAATGGATGCTGTATCCATTTTATAGGGATGAATCCAAGGTTCCACTTTGCTCTAAGCTGGTTGCCTTGTGGTGAGCTCAGAAAGGAGGGAGATTGTGGGATCGTGGAATTGTTAAGGTTGGAAAAGATCCTTGAGATCACCAAATCCAACCATCAACCAACAGCACCAGTAAACCACGCCCCCGAGTGCCCCATCCATGTGTTTTTGACCATTTCCAGGGATGGGCACTCCACCCCTGCCCTGGGCAGCTGTGCCAGGGCTGGGCAGCCCTTTCCAGGAAGGAATTTTCCCAATATCCACCCTGAGCCTCCCCTGGCACAGCTCGAGGCCGTTCCCTCTCCTGCTGTCCCTGTTCCCTGGGAGCAGAGCCCGACCCCTCCCCCGGCTGCCCCCTCTTGTCAGGGAATTTCCAAGAGGGAAAAGATCCCTCTGGATCCTCCTTTCCTCCAGGCTGAGCCCCTTTCCCAGCTCCCTCAGCTGCTCCTGGTGCTCCAGCCCCTTCCCAGCTCCATTCCCTTTCCTGGACTCGCTCCAGCCCCTTCCCAGCTCCCTCAGCTGCTCCCCATTGGATTCATTCTCCAAGATGGTTTTTACCTTCCCAGTCCCCCCTGGAGCTCATCCTGCTTTGCTGCTTCCCTGTGCCCCATCCATGTTCTGATGGATAATTGGAGAGCACCACGTGACATTCCTTTCCTAGGGTTAAATTCATCAAAAATTCCTCTTTTTTCCATCATTATTGAGAAGGAAACAAAGATCTCAGGTTGGTTTGTGGGATCTTATGCTCCTGGAAGGACTTTGAGGGCTCTGTGTCCCAGCTCGTGCTGTTTTCCAAGCTCTGGGAAAGGTTTTGCTTCCAGAATGAGCAGAACTCCTGAAAATTCCTGTTCGGGCAGGAATTAGTTCCCAAAATGGGACAGAAATCCAGCAGCAGCTCCCAGTGTAGGGAGAACCTGGGTCACACTGGAAACCTTTCCCAGGGATGAGCCTGGAAATGAATATTTCCAGCTTTAGGAGCTGCAGAAGGAGTATTCCAGGGGAAAAAAAGTGGTTTTATGGCATGGAAATCCTGGAGTGACATGAGGCACCTGAACCCTGAGCAGTCCAGCTGGAATTCCCTCGGGAATTGGCTGCTGTGCTGGAGATCTGGAGCTGGGCGTGTTGGCTTGGAAATTTGGGTTGGTTTTTCCAGCTGTCCCAGCTGGAGAAGATGAAATCTCTGTTTGAAACCTTCCCTGCCTGAACATGACTGAGGAGAATTCCCAAATCATCTTCCCACTTGTTGGCAGGGGTAATTATGGATAATGGATGAACTCCTTATTTTCCATCCCGATGAGCTTAAAAATCAGCTTTGTTCTCCTGTGGGTCCTCACTGAGTCACCCGGGGCTGGGAAGGGCTGGGCTCGTCCCACTCCAAGGAATTTAAGGTTTGCCAAGTGGGAAATTTTTCAACTCTGAGCCTCAGCTTGACAGGATAATACAGGGAAAAATATGGAACTTTTTATACCAGCTATATCAAAATTCCTTCCTGTACTAGCCAGGAGAAGGAATCAGGTGGGAGATGAAGATCCAAAAGGAAGTTTTGTAGGTTTTTCTATAAATATAAATAATTATTTATAGGTCAAGCCCATGTTAAAGAATCCTTTCTTGCTGGGATATGAAGGAGTTAAAACCTAAAAGGAATTTATTTGGTGATGGAGAAGGGAACTTAATTCCTCCCCCACTCAGGTGAAACAGCTTCTGGATGACAATCCAAACTGGATCCGTGAAAACTGCAGGATTTTGAGGCTTCCATGCCTCTGAACTCCTGTTGCCTTTCCCTTTTCTCCAGTGGCAAGGAGGAAGATCCCTGGATTTGTCTCCCGGTGGCAGTGGCTGTTAAATCAGCAATAAACAGCTTTTCCATGGCATGGGAGATGCTGTGGGGAGGGATGGTGTTTATGGACAGCTTGTTTTGATGGAACAACATTGTCCTGATTTATGGGGTGTGCTTTGTGCTTTTTCCCAATATTCCTGCAGAATCAAGTGACAGACACCAACCGGAAGCTGCAGAACGAGGGGAAAGAGGTGAGTGGTGCATCCAGTCTGGAATTACAGCCTGGATTGGGATGGGAAGGACATAAAGACCATTTATTCCACCCCTGCCGTGGACAGGGGCACCTTCCACTGTCCCAGGTTGCTCCAAGCCCCGTCCAGCCTGGCCTTGTATCCTTATTTTGCCTTGTCCCCATTCCCAGATTTTTGTGGCTGAGCCTGAGCACTGAAAAATCCCAGTTAGCTCGGGATGGTGAGAATTCCCTGTCCAGCCTGGCCTGGTATCCTTGTTTCGCCTTGTCCCCATCCCCAGGTTTTTCTGGTGGAGCCTGAGCACTGAACAATCCCCGTTAGCTCGGGATGGTGAGAATTCCCCCGGGAGCGAGCGGCCACATCCTGCCTTTGAGAACCAGAAGGCTTGGAAGAGCTGACTAAAATGGGAAGGGGAAATAATTTTTTGGAATCCCCGGGACGTGCTCCAAGGCTGGTGTGTTACTGGCTTTGGTTTTGCCTCTCCCTTGGTTGAAATTCAGGGAATGAAAGGAAAGTTTGTGCCTCTCGCCGAAAGGCCCCGGAGCTGCCCCGTTCCGGCCGCGCTTCCCTGAGCTCCCCGCTTATCAGAGCGGGCTTTGGGCTCATCCCTGCCTTTGGATGGGCAGCAGGGGTGGTTGCCGTTCCTCACGGAGCGTTTCTCCCCGTTCCCAGCTGATGGTTGCCATGGAGGAGCTGAAGCAGTGCCGGCTGCAGCAGAGGAACATCTCGGCCACGGTGGACAAGCTCACGCTGTGCCTGCCCGGTGAGGGATCTGCCCCCGCTCCTCCTCTCTTGGAATTCCCAGCTTTTGTGCTCCCGTCTCAAAAGCTTCCATGTTTTCCTTCTTTTTTCCAGTGCTGGAGATGTACAGCAAGCTGCGGGAGCAGATGAAATCCAAGAGGTAAATTTGGTCTAAATCGGTGTTTTGTGGGAAGAGTCGGAACAATTGTTTGGTGCTGGGGAATTTAAGGAGATTCTCAGCAGTTCCAAATCAGCTTTTCCAGGTTAACTTTCCAGATTTTTGGCTGGTTTTCCTCACGGTCCTGCTCAGCCTCCTGTGGTACAGCTGAGAATTGGGATGGCAGCGGGCTCAGATTTTGTTTTGTGTTAGGTTTGGGAATTAAGGTGGATGTTCCTTGTTTTCCATGGAAGCTCAGTGTTGCTCTGTGCGTGCAATCGATGCGTGTTCTGAACTGAATTTTGTTCTGGGAACACCATAATGCAAACCTGAATATAATCTGGGAGATTCCCATGGATGTGGGTGGAAGCCAAGCAGCTGGGAACATCAGGCTGGTGGAAGCTGGGGAGAAATCTTAAATCTCCTCAGTTCTTCAAAAGAGGGAGCTGAGCTCCAAACACATCAGAAACGCTGGGCTGTAAATCCAGGAGTTTCCCCACCCTGCATCTGCTGTGATGCTGAAGGATGAAAATCTGGGATATTCGCGGGAATCCTGGGGGATGGTTTGTTTAAACAGCAACTGGGGAGCCCTGGGGGTGGCAAACTGGGCAAGGAGCAGCTGCTGGGGCTGCTTTTCCAGCTGGATGCCAGGCAGGAACAGCAGTCCCGTCCCTGCTCCGTGCCTGCCATCCATGGGAACAGCACAGGAGGAGCCAGATGTTGGGAACAAGGGGATAACCGATGGGATGGGGGATTTGCTGCCTTCCCCTCCTACCTCTGCTCATCTCTGGGGTCCTGGGATAAGCAGATGAATGTGGCTCCTGAAGTTGCCTTGGAGCAGTTTGAGGGAGCTCCTCGAGCCATTCCCAGAGCTCCTGTCTGTCCCCCGGGATGGCTCGGAGCACCCCAGGGCGGGGCACGGCTTCTCCAAGAGTGTCTGGGCAGTTTGTGGGAACAGCGAGGGGCTGATCCGCTGACAGATGTGGGATGGGAGCTGGAGCTGAGCACAGCCTGGGAACTTCTGAAGGGAATCCACATGCTGCTCCATTCCCTCCCTCTGGATGATGTTTCCAGGGGCTGCTGCTAAGAATTGCATCTTTTTCCCCCCCTCCTTCTTTGGGTTGGTTCATTTAGAAACAAGTCTAAGCTGAAAGCCACATTTAAGGAATATTGGAGCCCTTGGTTGGTGTTTGTCCCTATTTTCTTTGCTGGATTTGATGACTCCGTTCACCAAACACAGCAAATATAGGGAATATTCTTTATCATGATCTCCCTGAGATCGTTTCAGGATGGGCAGCCGGGGGGTGGTTGCTGACATCAGGGGTGGGGGTTGGATTTAATAGGGTTTGTATTTGGGGTGGATAAGCTCCCCTCTCCCAAGGCAGGCAGAAGGAGTTGGGTGATGTTTATAAACCAAACCCAGGCATTTGCCAAATGCAGAATCCATGGCCACGAGCTGGAAGTGTGGTCTGATCCCAGAGGAGTGACCAGGCTGGACACAGAGGATTTCTCTGCCATTGGCCTGGACTTAAGGAAGGGACAGAAAGAGCTTTTCTCCCCTGGCTGAGATGTGTGGAAAATGATGGGAAAACCCCAAATTTCTGCCTCTTGGGGTTCCCTCCTGGTTCTACAGGGCTCCAGAGGGATCAGTCCTTTTTGTTTACTCCTGGCTCACTTGTCATTCCCATGTGGTCTCCAAGCAGTGAGAAATGGAATCATAAAGTCATGGAATGAGTTGGGTTGGAAGAGACCCCAAAGCTCATCAAATTCCAGCCCCCTGCCATGGGCAAGGACACATCCCACTATCCCAGGCTGCTCCAAGCCCTGTCCAGCCTGGCCTTGGACACTCCCAGGAATCCATCAGCAGGCACAGCTTCTCTGGGCACCCTGTGCCAGGGCTTCCCCACCCTCCCAGCCAGGAATTCCTTCCCAACATCCCGTGTATCCCTGCCCTCTGGCAGTGGGAAGCTGTTCCCCCTTGTCCTGGCATTACAGTTCCCAATGAAAATTCCCTCTCCAGCTTCCTTGCAGGCCTGGATGCTCCATGAGAATGCTCATGAACTCAGAGGGAATGTTCATGCTGCTTGGAGCAGAGAAGCCCCTGCAGAGCCGTTCCCCAGCAGGAGCTGGATATTTACAGGAAAATAACCCCAGAAATTCCCCTCTGACCCTGTTTTGTCAAAATCCTGCTTTTTTTCCCTCAGCTGCTGGGGACACGGAGCTGGGACAGGGGGGCCCCTCTGGGAGCTGCTCAGAGGGGTTTGTGTAAGGAATGGGACATAAACAATTCCCTGAAGTATAAACCCCCTCCAGTGTGTGTTTATTCCTTGGATGAATCCCTGGCTCTCTGTGCATTCCCAGGTTTCTCTCCAGGGGGTTTGATTTTAGTACAAATTGTTGTTCTTACCTTGCCCTGTGTAAACCCCAGGGGTTTGGGGTGAATCCTTTTGACTCCTGGTTCCCCAGGAAATAATTCCCCTGTGGAGCTGCCTGGAGTTCAGGCAGGAATTATTCTGAATGGGAATATGCTATTTCAGTGATGTTTATGTGCTTCTTAGGACTAAACACTGTTTCTCCCCCAAAATTCCAAGTGTCAGTGAAAATTCCCCAGGATTATCCAGGGATGCCCTGGATCCAGGGATCCAGCTAAAATTGCCTTAATTCACCCCCAAAGTGACTGATCCGGGATTGATCATAAATATGTTTTCATAGACCCTATTAATGCTTCCCTCTTAATTATTTTTTACCTGTGACCACATTTGCGGCCACAACAGGAGGATGGTCTTGAATCTTCTGTCACCCTTCAGGGTGGTTCCATATTCCAGTAAATAGGCAAATCCTATGGATTCCCACTTTGCAAAGGGAAAAGATGGGAGGGCATTTGAGCAAAATGAATTTCATGGCTGAATTTCCCATTTGGCACCGTGTGTCGGGCTGTGAAATTTGCTTTTATGCAGACAGGGAGGATAAAATTTAATTGGGCATGAACAAAATAGAAAGGAATTCATTGTCCATGGAGTTCTTGCATTTTAAAATGTATAAAAAAATATTCATTTGAGGATGGAGAAAAGAGTTATTCCGACATGGTGAAGGTCATGGACCAGTGGTGCAACAGGAGTTACTGGAGAGGCAGGGCATGGTAGAAAATGGATCTGTTGGACCCCTAATCCAGGGATTTGATCCAGATTTTTTTTCCCTTCTATCTAAATAAAAATTACTTTGGGTGGGAAGTGTTTTTGCTCATGTTTGGGAGGAGGAAGGTGGAATCAGATCCCGGTATCCACAGGGCAGGAGAGCTGAGCTCTGTTGGGTATAAATTAACGAGTCAGACACTGGTTCGTCGGTCTGTGGGATTATATGGGATATTCCCAACTCCACGATTTAGTCCCGCTGTGAGGGGCTGGTGGAAGCGTCCCACGGAACGAGACGGGACGAGCGTTCCGTGATTCCAGGGTTACCCGGCTGCNCAGGCACTACCCCGCCCTGAAGACCCTGGAGCACCTGGAGCACACGTACCTGCCCCGGGTCAGCCACTACCGCTTCTGCAAGGCCATGGTGGACAACATCCCGCGCCTGCGCGACGAGATCCGCGACGTGTCCATGTCCGACCTCAAGGACTTCCTGGAGAGCATCCGCAAGCACTCGGACAAGATCGGAGAGACGGCCATGAAGCAGGTAGGCTTCCCGCGGGCACGAGCCCTTTTTTGGGAAGAGGGCGGAGGCTGGGCCGTGCGGAAGTTCTGCTTTCCCGGTCCCAAGGCCGTAACCGGAGTTGGGCGGTAATTCCGTCGCCGGGTGAGCCGGCGGTTGTTCCTTCCGTGGTTGTTCCTGGAGTTTTTCTCCCGAGTTCTAGCCCGTTGGAAAGCGACGATCCGTTTTGTTGTTGGCTTCTCCCGCCTGGATTTTTCCTCGGTTTCTTGGCAGTCTGGGGGGGGTGTAACTCATATTTTCCACTTCCCAACTGTGCCCGGTGTGAACTGGAAGACCTGGAGACACCGGTGTTGGTTTCCCGGTTTTGGGATAAAAAAGTGGGAGTTTGTGCACTGCAATTTAATTAATTCTGCGTCTTAAACTGATTTTAAAGCCTGGCTGATCTTGAGCTGTGTCTCCCTTGCCTCTGCCCGGCAGTGGGTGTCTGTAAAAGATGAGCTGATGAATTGAACATCCCTGTGTGTGCATTAAATCAGGATTGCCTCTTCCCACTCCTGTTTAATATCTGCATTTCAGCACAGTTTATCATGGGGAGCAGAGCTCCCAGAGGCTCTTAAATTGCTCCTAGAAAAGGCTTTGCTCCTTTGATGAAATTCAGAGGCAGTGGCAGTGAAGTGTTACCCGCCACGAGCAGTAAAACACTTCCCGTGGAAGTGATGGATGGCTTGGAAGTGCTGATTTATGGGAAGGACTTGGCTGTAATTTTGCAGGAGATGATGAGATTGTGCTGTTGTGTTTATGGTCAGAGGTGCAGGCAGGTTCAATTTTCTGTCTTACATCCTTTCTGTGACATGATCTAACCGGAGGATTTTATTAATTAATTTAATTCCCTGTATTTCCGCCGCCTCTTTACCTTCCCGGCTCCTTTCTGGTATTTTGGGAAAGCAAACCTTACGGTGTGGGACGGAGCTGTGGGGAGAGGCCAGTTGGCCCCTGAGAGCTCAGCAAACTTTTATTATTCAGATCAAACTTTGTGAAGGTGCAGAAAGGCCTCCCCGTGCAGCTGTGGAGCCAGATGTGCACGGTGGTGGCGGCTGGGAGGGTGGCAGGTGTTGGATTTACCTGAGGCAGCAATTTCTGGAGCAGGAATTCTGTATAAAAATACTCCAGTTTTGTTCCTCGTGGCAGGCAGAGCTTTTGGAGGATTTTTCCTTAGTTCCTGTAGCAGGGAAGAAACAGGAATTGAATTTCTTTTTGTTGCCCAATGAATGCAGTGAATACTTTAATTAAGGAGTGTTTTTATGCTCTGAAGGATATTTATCAGTTCTAGAGACACGAGAGGGTGCAGGTGCTGTCTGGTGGTTTCCAGTTCCATGCTCGGGATGCTGGGAGGGGAATTTCCACCTGCTGGCTCTGTGCTGATGGATGAGGAGGGATGTGCACATCCAGCCACGTTTCTGTGGCTTTTAGGTGACCAATTTGGGGAAATTCCATCATTTCAAACAGTTCTTTTGCTCTTCTGCCTCGAGCTCCTTCTGCAGCTTTGTGTTCCCATCCCTTCCCAATGCACAGTGCTGCTCTTCCCGTTCTTCCCATCCCTGCTGCTCCTGGGCAGAGCTCACACTGTGCCTGGGGCTCTGTTCCTTCTCCACCTCTTGCTCTAAGGGAATCTACTGGGATCTCCTGGTGTTTCCTCACCAGTTCCAGCCTTCCCTCCTCCTCCTCACGATATTCCCACCTGCAGAGCCAGGAGAGGCACTGGGGGGTGGTGGGGATTGGCTGCTCCTGCCCTGCCCAAATACAGGAACAGGGAACAGTGAGTGGAACCAGCTTGGAATGAGGTGTCACTAAAATTCACTGGGAATGAGGGGAGAGAGTTGGTTCTGCATCCCGTGGATGCTCCTATGGAGCAACTCATGCATGATTTTCATGGAATCATGGAATGGGTTGGGTTGGAAGGGACCTTAAAGCCCATTCAGTGCCACCCCTGCCATGGACAGGGACACCTTCCCTTATCTCAGGGTGCTCCAAGCCCCGTCCAACCTGGCCTTGGACACTTCCGGGGATCCAGGGACAGCCACAGCTTCTCTGGGAATCCCAGTCCAGGGCCTCCCCCCGCTCCCAGCCAGGAATTCCTTCCCAATATCCCATGTATCCCTGCCCTGTGGCAGTGGGAAGCCATTCCCTGTGTCCTGTCCCTCCATCTCCCTTATCCCAAATCCCTCTCCAGCTCTCTTGGAGCCCCTTTAAATTGTCTGTGGATGATACAGGGAATTTTACATCTTCAGCTGCTCCAAATGCCAATTTTCAGCTGTTTCATGGGAGTGATGTGCAGACTTGGAAGGACTTTCCCTCACCCTTTGTGGGCGCAGAGTTCTCTCCCAGCTCGGGCTCCGTGGCTGGGTTGGGAGGAAGCTCAGGGTGCCACTTCCGCTTGCCACTTCCACTGGAGCAGCGTGCTCTGTTCCTTCCTGCAGGAAGTGGCACGAGCTGCTCCATGGATGGGAAGTGAGGAGGAGCTTTGGGAACCTCCCGTTGAGTGGGGTCACTTCGTGTCCCGGTGCTGAAAGCTCGGGCGGGGATTCCCCTCCCAGTATCCCCAGTATCCCTTCTTGCTCCGCCGCCTCCTTTTCCCTGGATGTGCCGGCCGGGGCTATGGATGAGCGCTCTGGAAAGGAGCGGGGCTGGCGGGAGGCCTGGAGAGTCAGGGAGCAGCGATTGGCAGCTCCATCCATTCGGTTTAAATTAGCATCATATAAATTCCTGGAAAATTGTTTGATTTCACCAGCGGGAACGGAGGAGGCCTCGCCGCGTCGGGGAGAGGAAGCGCTGTTTCTGTAACGTTGCAAATGTGAGGCCGATGCTGACAAGGGCCGAACGTTTCCTTTTGTGATAATCAGAAGGATCTGGCCGGGAGCGCTCGGAGCCGTGGCCGCGCTCCCGGCCGGCGCTCGGGGACGGGGCGGCTTCCAGCCCTTCCCGGAGAGGAACCCGAGGGAGGCGCTCCCGGGGTCTCGCGGCGCTCGGGGAAACCTTGGAGCTCCCCGTCCCGGGGATGAGCTCGCGGCGACTCCTTCCCTCCTGGGTTTTTTCCCAATCTGAGTTTTATTACCTAAATTCCGGGGGAGCTCGCCGCGTTCCAGATCTTGTTCCTAATTACCCGGCTGGAGCGGATGAAAGGAGCTGCGCGCGCTTGAACTCCGCTTGGACTTTGGCCCCGTGAACCTGCGTGTGTGTTTTGGTTTCGGTGGGGTTTTTTTTTCCTAAGGATCCGAGTTCTGGGCTTGCCAGGCCTGAATTACATCCCATTAACACGTGCTGATATCCGGGCCGGGGCTTTATTATCTCACTCCGTGTCTGGAATGCGCCGGCCGTGTGGAGGAGGTCACTTGGGATGGTGCTGCTGCCGAGCCAGGGGCCAAAAATAACCCATCCAAAAGCCATTAATGGATCAAGTGGTTGGAACAGGCGGAATATTCAGCGTGGCCTTTCCAGAGGGGGGGGGAAGCAGGAGTTTGCTTTATTGGCATCACTGGGATGCAGTGTCAGAGCTGGTGTTTGATGGGATCTGAGCTGGGACAGGTTGATCCAGCAGGAGTTGGGACAGGTGGGATGTCAGCAGTTTCAGGGTGATGTTTCATGTCCCTGCCAGCAGCTGGTGGGGTTTGTGTCCCCCCTGAGCGGGGCCAGGGGAGGTCGGTGTCGGTTCCTTTTCCCTCCTTGGCAGCAAATACCAACCTGGAGATGTGTATGGATAGGAGCACTTAAAAATCATGGAATGGGTTGGGTTGTAAAGGACCTTAAAGATCCAGTCCCACCCCGTGCCATGGGCAGGGACACCTTCCACTATCCCAGGGTGCTCCAAGCCCCGTCCAACCTGGCCTTGGACACTCCCAGTGATCCAGGGGCAGCCACAGCTTCCTGGGAACAAAAAATGAGGCCAAGCATTGCACAATGATGGGAACACTGAGGTGCTGCTCAGATTTTGGTGGGAAGGCAGTGCTGACCACCAGCTGGAGGGGCTGAGGCCCTTCAGAGCATGGATTAACAGCAGCTCCATGGAAAGACAACTGTCTGTGGAATCTGGGATTCAGATCTGGCTTTCTTTGCTTCCCACACCATCCCTGGAGGTCAGAGCTCACTGAGTGCCTCTCATGGACTCAAGTACCGTCCCAAGTGCCTCCTCCAAGTGTTCCACGTGGCCTCTTGTGCCTGTGAAAAGCTTGGACACAGATTCCAGAATAACCCACGGATCCATGGAGCTGCCACTGTCCAATCGCTTTTCCCCACTCTAGAAATTTCCAGCAGTGCAGGATCAAAATGCAGCTGGACTTGTGGAGAAAAATCCTGTGGATGAGCAGGGCAGGGAGAGATTTATTTGTTGTTTCCCCAGTTAGCTGGCCTGGAGCTGACAGCTGCTAATAGGCATTCCCTGGAAGTGCTGGATGGCTCCGGAGCCAGGCTGGGGCTCGGAGCGCCCAGCTGTGTCCTGCAATATTTTAGGTATGTCTGGGTTTAAATTTAAGTCGGACCCCGAGTTCCCTGGATTTATGGTAATTGGTTTGGGGACGGAAGTTCCCTTGGGTGGTTTGCTCTGTGCTCCTGGTTGTTCTTCCAGCTGGAACTGAATTTAAAGTGGATCTTTCCTGGGAGAACAGGGAGCGGCTCCGTGTTGGTGTCGAGTCTTGAGTCAGTTGTTTTTTAATTTTAAACTCATTTTTGATACATTGGTACAGTAATAAAATGGGCTACGTTAAATTGATTAAATGAAAAATGACATTTTAAAAAAACCTGGCTCGTGGTCAAGCTGCCCTTCCTGCTTCTCTGCGCAACATCCATGGAAAAAAACCGGGTGAACTCTGGCACGTGGAGCCTTTTCCTTGGCTCACTCCAAGTGCAGTTTCAAGGCTGGATCCCAGGATGGGGTTTTGCAACAGCAACTCTTGTCCTGCCCAGCAGTGCTGGCTCTGTGCCTCTCTCCTTCAGGTATCCATCCTGGTGAGCTCTTTTGGGATTTCTCCAAAGGGATGATGGGAGCGATGGGATTACCCAGGTGACTGAGACCTGGAGGGTCTGGGATTCCTGTGGAGCACAGTGGGTGGACATGAGGCTGCTGGTGTGAATCCCGGGAGCACCTGAGAGGTGCAGGGATGTGTTAGGAGGGGACAGAATCCAGGTGGAGGGAATGGGGGATGAGGAGGGAATGAGGGATGGGGAAGGCAGTGGAGCCCTCGGTGTCCGAAGGCTGCACAGGACAAACTCCTTGGGCAGGAAGTGCTGCTTTGATCCCATCCCAAAACTCCAGGAGAGGCCTATTCCGTGCCCTGCAGTGGGAACATCTCCCACCCCGGGCAGCCCCTGGGAAGGGAGCACATCCCTGGGAGCCTGAGCCGGCTCCAGCAGCGGCTCCACAGCCCCAGACCTGTCCCCTTGGAGGAGGCTGTAACCGAGCTGCGGAGCACGAGGTGCTTGGAGCAGTTCCTTGGGAATGCTGGTGATCGGTGGGACGTGGCACATGGTGATTCCAGCGTTATTGGGAAATCCTGGCTCTCCCTGGGCTTCAGTTTAAACACAACCACATTTCCCCCCCCAGAGCCCTGGGAGCCAGCGCTTCCCGGCACTCCGGGGGGACACGGGGACGTTTTCCAGTCTCCAGACGCTGCCCGGTGGCCTTTTGATGGCCCGGAAAAATGTTCCAAAAATGCACTTTGGGTCATGTTCCTAATTATCCTCATCCCTGACGTTTCTGGGCTGTGTGGAATCCTGTGTGGTGCAGATGGAAATCGTTCTGGCTTCGCAGGCCTGTTTTGGAGTCAGTTGGATCCCGGTGCCTTTCCCGGGATGCGCCGGGCAGGGAGCGTCCTCGCGCTGGGTGTCGCTGCTCCGGCAGCGTTCCACGCTCTCCGGAGGTCACGGAGCCCTGGGTAGGATTTGCCACGTGGGCTGGATGTGGCCGTGCCAAGCCCGGGCTCAGCCGGAGCCTTTGGAAGATCCCTGCATCCGCCTGCTCCGCGGGGGCCGCGTTTGATCCTGCCCCGGGACTTCCAGAGGCACCCTCGGAGCTGAACTTCCCGCTGCTTCCAGCGGCGTCTCCCGATCCGGGGGTTTGATTTGACGAGCGCAGAAAGTCAAAATAACGCCGGGTATTAAATCAAGGGAGTTTTCTGGGCTTGGATGCAGGCAGGAGAGCCTTTGGAAAGGTCACTCCGGTGGCTGGGGCTGCAGGGAGGATTTACACAGCGGGGTGGGGATAATGGGATGGGGCTTTCTGCTCCTGGGCAGGTTTGGGAAGCAGGAACTTATTTTCCAGTCAAATTTAGTAACGAGACCTTCCTAATCTTCGCTCCTGCTGCTCGTCTGCTCGGGATATTAAAAGTCTTAGGAGAGGAAATGCATCCTTGGGGCTGGGGAGATGGGAAGTGAGATGGCCAGCCGTGGTCTCTGCTTGCAGGATTTTGGGAAGAGGCACGCACACCATCCAGTGGAGTGCGATGTGTGTCCCACTGGAGAAATGTTGAATATCCACTGGCCATTGATGAGAGGGCTCTGAGGTGCCTTGGTATAAGCATTGCCAGAACTCAGCAAGTGTTTACACCCATCCTCTTCCTCCCTGCCCGGGAGGAGATGGATAAACACAGGGAATTCTGCTGGGCACTTCCCTCAGCATCCTTTGTTTCACCTCTGTGAGAACCTCCCCGAGAAAAGCGCTGAAGGGATTTTTTGTTCTGCACCGGGTTGAGGTCCCGGCCGGCTCTGGAAGGCCCTGCTATTTTTACATTAAGCCTTGGCCCCAAAGGCTGTTTTTCTAGGAGCGTGTTGAGCAGCAGCTCTCTGGGAAGGGGATTAATCACTTGCCACTTGCTGTTTAATCTGGAAGCTCTGTGAGCCAAACCCTCCCGAAGTGTCCGCGCTGAGCCGGAGCCACCGCTCCCGTCGCGGAGGAACGGGCCCGGCGCGGCCGGAAAAGGCCTCCGAGGTCATCGAGTCCGACCTTTGAAGTTTGGGAGCTCTGGGCTTTCTTCGCTCCACGGGCTCTGGAGATGAGGTGTGAGAAATCCCGGAGCCAGGAGGTGGCTTTTTGTGGGGTCTGTCACCGTCTCCCACCCCCTGCTTGGCACAGTTGGGAGCCCCAAGCGGTACCAACGATGTCTCGCTGGCCTCGGGATGCTGCTGCTTGGGATGGGATGGAAGCGAAGGAAAACAGGAGGAGATGTGGATGATTCTGAGAGCTGGGAACGTTTTTTGAAGTGGCTCCTGAAATGTCAAGCCAGGAGCCTGAGGTTAAATGTGATCCGTCGGCTTCCCGGCGCCGTGGGAGCGGCGGGGCCGTGGCGGCCGGACGGGGCTGGGATGGGGTGGATGGATGGATGGGGCAGCCCTTGATGGGAAAAGCAGCCGGAGCCAGCGGCGTGGCCGGGAGGCCGGGACACATCTGGGGAGGTGCTGAGGCTTTGTGCAGATCTCAGCAGGTTTCTGTTCCCCTGCACTTCCTCGTGCTTCCCCTCTGCTCCTTCCCACATCACAGCGCTGGAGTGCAAATGTGCTTATTGTCATTTAAGAACTTTTTATTCCCCCGTTTCCTGGCTTTCTGGGGAAGGTTTCACTGTTTATTTTAGAGGAATTCTGTGCCTTTAAGTCTGCATTGAAAATTTATACTCCATAGGAACTTTATTAATAAATGGGTATCCCTCTCAATTCCTTTTATGACCTCAAAAATGAAACTGCTAAATCATGGCCCTTTTTATTTCAGCATGTGGGTGAGTAACAGCCGTGGGGCCTGTGGGATCCCCAGCAGTGTATCCATGTTCTCTGGACATGGCTGCTCCATAAAATCCAGAGTTTAACTACAGGGCAATCATGTGCTGGCCCAGCTTTTTGTGTGGTTGTCTTTGAGGCCTTTCTAAAGTCTTGAAATCCAGAGATGTTTAAAATAATTCCTTTATCTTGCAGTCATGGAATGGTTTGGGTTGGAAGGAGCCTTAGAGAGCATTCAGTTCCAACCCTCTGCTGTGAGCAGGGACACTTCCACTATCCCAGGTTGCTCCAAGCCCTGTCCAGCCTGGCCTTGGACACTTCCACCTGGTCCTGAACGTCTCCCAACCATCGTGATGGATGATATAATTAATAATTATTAATTAGTAAGGCAAAGGGAAAGTGCCAGGCTGAGGCAGGAGCGCTCCCTGTTCCTTCTGTTGAGCCATCAGGAGTTGCTGCTGTGTTATTGGGATTTTAGCTGGGAAAGAGGGGCTGTTAAACTCCTTTCATTCGGCCTGGAGTGCAGGGATTTTTACTGCTCCTGCTCCTCCTGGTTTTCATTTGGGGCTGGGAAGTTGCTTCCAGGGTGGCTCTGCTGGGAGCACTGGGTTCCCGTGTCTGGAGCTGGGACAGTTTGGACAGACCCCGTAAGAAACTCAGTTTTGCGCCTGATTTGGTGGATTACGTGTGGGAAGGGATGTGGAGGAGCACAGGGCAGCACGGCCCTGTTGGGAGAGGTGATGGAAATAAGGCTCAAAAATCTCTGGGAATGGCTCCCATCAGGATGCTGCAGCCCGGGATGATAAATTCCTCAGCTTTCATTGGGATGTCTCAGGCTTGTTGTAATGTAGCTGCTAATAAACCTCTTAAATGGACTGGTTTTTCCCATATTTCTCCTTTTAAAAATTCCTTGGGTGGTTTTGGTAATGGATTATGGATAATGGATAATGCACATGGAGTGGTTTGGTGTCTCTGTGCTCTCCAGCTGGGCAGTGCTCCTGCCCTGGGACTCTGGAGATGTGGAGAAGCCGAGGAGGTTTTGGGTATTGCTGGTGTCACACAGACATGGAGTCATGGAATGGTCTGGGTTGGAAGGGACCTTAAAGCCCATCCCATTCCTTCCCTCTCAGAGGCAGGGACACCTCCCACTATCCCAGGGTGCTCAGTCAGGGAAAAGTCTCCAGGTACCTTCACCTGGAGAGGCCAAACCCTTTGTGGATGTGCCAAGTGCTGTGGGAAAGGTCCTGGTGCTCTGTCCAAGGTCACACTTGGGGACCCAAACTCCGAGACTTGCATGTGCCACACCCACCCCAAACAGCCACCGAGCTCGGATTTTGGCCTTTTGTCCAGGTGAGCAAAACCTTATCCTTCCTGCAAACCATGGACATGAAACCTCGTGCAGCAGGCTGCCCTTTAGGGAATGTCACTCCCATGGAATTTCCAGGGAGCTTTGTAGCACCAGCCCAGCTTTGGGGCTGATGGGCTGTGAGCGATCCAAGCTCGTGGAATGGCTCAGATTCCAGGGGGAATTCGCTCTCGGGGGCTGCTAATGAGATGAAAATGGGTTAATATTCAGGGCTGGGGTTTTTCCAGCAGAGGTACAATGGTTCAGTTTTCAGGGAATGGTGCCGTGCTGCCTGCCCTTTCCGTGACACTCCGGGACAAATTGCAACCGGGTGCTGCAGCAATCACCGCGCGCGATCCTGCGCAACCCAAGGCTTCCCTTCCCTCCCAGGTCTTTTTTTTTTTGCAAAACCCCAAAGTTCTGCTGACAGGCTCAGGTCATTTAAGCCTCTCGACATATTCTTCTAATTCCCATCTATGGCAAATTTAGAACAGCTTTCATTTCGGGGGAAAAATGCGCTTCGGCTCGTCCAGGACAGCCCGGCTTTGTTCCGCTTCCCCGGCTCTTGGTGGAGCGGGACGGGGAAGGGATGGCTGGGACACACCCCTGGGCTTGGATTTAGGGGTCTCCATCTGCTGCCATCGGAGTGGGGTTCATCACTTTGTGGTTCATCACTTTATGGTTCATCAGGGAGTTTGATAAGTGCTCTGTTCAAGTGTTCCAAGGCTTGATTTCTGGGAGAAATCAGAATTTCTCTGGGATAAGAGAGGAAAAGCTGGAACGTGGAACTGAGGGGGATGGATGTGTTTGTCTCAAAGGGTTACGGTGGAAGTGTCACCTGTGGCTGCTCTGGTCTCCAGAGTTTGGATCCCAGATCCGGGAGAATTCCAGAGAAGAAATGCCACCTTAAATAAGGGGGATTCCTGATTGTTGCACTGTCACTTGGAATTGCTTTGTTTTTGTGGTTGGTGGCTTATTTTAGGGTGGAAAACAGTGGTTAAATCATCTCCTTGTACTGTAAGGAATGAAAACTAAAGATGCAACAGCATTTCACTTTGTGGGATCGTGGAATGGTTTGGGTTGGAAGGAAACCTTAAAGATCATCCCGTTCGTTCCCCTGGCATGGGCAGGGACACCTTCCAGCCTGGCCTTGGACACTTCCAGGGATGAGGCAGCCACGGCTTCTCCAGGTTGGACGGGGCTTGGAGCACGCTGGAATAGTGAAAGGTGTCCCTGCCTGTGGCAGAGAGTGGGAATGGGATGATCTTTGTAGTCCCTTCCAACCCAAACCTTTCCATGATTCTGCGATCCCAGTGGAAAAGCTGGCTGAGAGCTGGTGTTTGAGTCCAGCTGCTGCATCCAGCACGGGGAATTGTGGTCCCGCTTCTGACCAGGGCCTTGCTGATCGACTGCTGGAATCTGTAGGGAAGGACTGTGGGAAAGGGGCAAGGAGCAGTGAGCCAGTTGTCCGTGTGTAGGCTCCAGGTTTAATGGGATCTCCCTGCAATCACTGTTTGAGGGCAAGATTTGGCTTGGTTGCATTGACCCCAATGGGAACTTGCTGGAAACTGTGGAGAGCCCAAACCTCTCTGTCCTTCTTGTCCTAATTAAGGAAATCCTAATCAGTGCCAACAATCCTTCTATTTCCTAATCCTTCCCTAGTGCTTTCCCAGTAGCAGCCCGCGAGGTGGGTGAGGTCTGGCATTCCAGATAAGGAGCTCCTGCCTCTGGAACGGTGCTGCCTCTGGCGAGGTGCAAGCAACCCCAGCCCTCTCCACCTTCTGGGGGGCCTGACAGCTGCTGACGCTCCTTTTCATCCCTAACCCTTTTTTTTTTCCCTCTCCCGGCCCCTCTTCCCCCCGTTTGCAGCCGCGCTAAGCCGTGAACAAGCGCCCCGGGACGTGTCCTGGTGAGCAGGCAGCGGGATAACCAAACGGCCCATCCCCGCTGCCATCCCCGCTGCCATCCCCGCTGCCATCCCCGCTCCCGGCTGCGCAGCCGGAGCGTTGGGCGCTGACGGCTGGGGGAGGTCAGCCGGAGTTGAGGGATCGTTGTAGGAGGAGCCCCGCCGGGGCCGGGACGCGTTATCCGGCGGGACCCCCCGGAGGCGCGGCTGCGGGTCTGGGACGCGTTTCGGAGCGATCCCCGTGGAAGCCCCGGGGCTGGGGGGGATTGGCAGGGCCCCCGCGGCTCCCTCTGCCGAGCGGCAGGAGAGGGGATGTCTCTCTCCGGCTCGGCGCTCGGGAAAGGGGGGGAAGCCGTGCTGGGATGTTGCTCCTCCCTGGAGCGCCCGCAGGTCCTGGGGAGGCCTGGGGTTGGCGTGGGAAGGTTTTGATTTTTGACCCCGTGTGGAAATCATCCTGTCTCCCCCACCCCTGCCCCGTGGTGTCCTTCAGCTTTGTGTTTCCACGGAGGAGATGGAAAAAAATGAGGGAATCCATGGAGCAGGTACTGTCAGAGCCTGGCTGGTGCCAGCCCAGGGATCCAGCAGGATCGGGAAGGAGCTCCAGCATCAGCATGGATGTTCCCTGGTGCCAGATCTTCAGTGAGGATGGGGTTTGGTGCATCACCGGTGGAGTTTTCATTTAAAATCTGTGCATTTTGGTGTTGACTTGGACCAAGCTCACCTGTGCCTTAGGATCATGGAATTGTTTAGGTTGGAAAAGCTCTGTGAGGTCATGGAGTCACCAGCACTGCCAAGGCCACCACTGCCCCATGTCCCCAAGTGCTGCATCCACAGGGATTTTAAATCCCCCGGGGATGGGCACTCCACCACTTCCTTTGCAGAACTGGGAAGAAATTGTGGGTCCTGTTGTGTTCCCATTCCTGCTGTTCCAAACACCCTCCACAGATGCACCCTGGGTACCTCTGAGCATCTCAAGTCTTTCCAAACTCAGGGAAGGAAAAGCCACTCAAAAAAGGATGTGGATGGGTGGGAGCAGCCTGTTGGACATGATCCTGCTGGGCTGCAGGAATTTTCTCTGGCATTACAAGAGTGCAGCCCTGTGCTGCAGCAGGAGCAGAGGGCAGGGAGCCTTCCCATATCTCAGACAAATTTTGGGAGACTTTAAGAGGCATTTATAGGGAAAAAATAAAGCAGGATACCGGGAAAAGGAGGAGGAAAAGCTGTGAAGCGAAGCTGGTGTTTGCTGCGTGTGTGGTGCTGGGGATGAGGGATACAGGTGAGCAGCAAAGCGCCCGAAGGTTTGGGACAGAAACTGCTCCTGTGTGTAAGGAAGTAGGAGAAGGAGGTGCCTGGAGATGGTGGTGCTTAAATCATCTCCCTGAATCCCAGAGGCCGAGGGAGTTGTGCTTTCCTGTGCAGGTAAATCTTGATTTCCAGCTGCTTTCCCACTGATTCCCATCTGCCCCGTGCCAGCCTTCTCCTTTGTTTGCCCATTAAAAACAAACAGAGCTTTCCTTCTTGAAGCATCTTCTGCTCCAGGGTTTTTTTTTTTTTTCCTGTTTTTGGCTTCCAAAAGCAGTTCTGAAGCTGTTGGGAAGCCGTTCCCCCTTGGCATTGGGTGTCAGTGTTTCCAGGCAGGGATTGAAACACTTTCCAGTTGGAGCAACGCTGAGTGTTTGGGGTTTCCTGGGATTGTCAGCATTCCCAGCACCTTGTCCTTGGGGTCCTGCTGGGGACTGAGCTTTGGATGTCTCAATTGTTGTGACTTTGGGCAGCTGTGGCCTTCTCCTTTAGGAGAACATCACCAAAAAGCTGTGGAAAGTCCTGGATTAGGTAAGGGAAGGACAACTCTGGAGAAGAAGTTTTTACCCATGAGCTTGGAGTTGTCTAAGCTGGGATCTTTGAACACATGTGGGTGTGACCCAGGAACTGGAACCTTGGATGGGATATTGGGAAGGAATTCCTGGCTGGGGAGGGTGGGGAGGCCCTGGCACAGGGTGCCCAGAGAAGCTGTGGCTGCCCCTGGATCCCTGGCAGTGTCCAAGGCCAGGTTGGCCAGGGCTTGGAGCACCCTGGGCTAGTGGAAGGTTCCCTGCCTGTGGGAACCACCTTGTCCATGAGGGTTCACATCTCCTGGTTCCTTCCTGTCTTCCCATACTTTTCCCTTCTCTTTCCCACATAACTCAGATTAGCTTTTTTCTCCCCTTTTTTTCTGCTTTGCCTCTTTCCAGCCTCTATTGTTCCCTTCTGTCCACATTTCATTAAAACTTGAAAAATTCACCCCTGCCTTGTCACCTTCACTACTGAGAGGTTGCTGACTCTGGTGATGGGGAGTGACAGCACAGAAAAGCTTGGGTGCATTTTCCATCTCCCTGGGTCGGTGAATTGGTTCTGGCTGGGGAGGACAGAGCTGCCCGAGCCCGGGGCGTGTTCCTCTCCCGGCAGCCAGGGCTGCTTTCTCTCCAGGTATTTTGTGGCCGGCTCCAAGGGGGAAGGTGGCCAGGTCACCCCTCTGTGCACCCACCGGGGACCGAGTTGGTTGTTGCTTTGTCCTCATCGCTCCCCTTCCACCTCACGGCACGGAGAAGGAAAACAACCACAAAATAATGGAGGGGTTGAGCCCGGCTGGGCTGGGGATGAGCTGGGACGAGGGCTCTCCTCGTCCTGCGGCCGGCCGGTGTCTCGTCCCCGCCCATCCCGGGCTCACCGTGATTCCACGGGGTGCCACAGGAATGCTGTGGACGGGCCGTGGGTTGGTGCCGAGCGTGTTGAGGTTTGCAGAGTCACCCGTGACCCCTCGGCTGGGGCGGGGGCTGGTCCCGTGGGCACGTTGCTGCAGGAAAAGCCCTGACCCTGCAGCGCCTCGTGATCCCGAGGCCAGATCCCAATCTCCAGGTGCTCCAGGTGCTCTGGGTGGCCGTTGCCTTTGATGTGTGTCTGAAGGGTCGGGTGTCTGGGACACTGGGGCGTGTGTAATGTTAATGTGTGTGAGCAGCGTCCTGAGAGCCCTGCATGGAGCTCTGAGGAGTCACGGAATCATGGAATGGTTTGGCTTGGAAAGGGCCTTTGAGGTCATCCCATCCCAATCCCTGCCATGGGCAAGGACACCTTCCACTATCCCGGGTGGCTCCAAGCCCCGTCCAGCCTGGCCTTGGACACTTCAGGGATCGAGGGGCAGCCACAGCTTTTCTGGGCAGCTGTGCCAGGGTCTCCCTGTCCTCACAGGGAAGAATTCTCTCGGTGTCCTGCTGCTGCTGTTCCCCATCAGCCTCTCCTGAGAACTTCCCAGAAGTCCAGGGGCAGAGGAGAAGCTGGGGATGCTCTTTGTGACTTGAAGTATTTTCCTTAGGACTCGCTGGCGAGTGACACACGTGGGACATGGAACTGTTAATGAGCAGCTTTGCAGGGAAAGGGAATTCGTGTCCTGTGGATCAAAGGAATTTGCTGGGTATTAATTCAATTTATTTACAAGTTCAGATGCTTTGTAAACGTCTCCTTCTCGGGCTGCTCTTGTTACCGCCGGCTGGGGCTGTTTTCAATCACCTTTTATTGGGAACAAAGCTGGCAGGACCCTTCTGTGCTTTCCTGCAGGCTCCGTGGCATCGCCTCGGAGCTGCCCCGGCCCCGGGGCTCGGCTTTAACCCCTCCGTGCCGGCGGGGCCGGCTCCAGACGCGGGGCCTCTGGAAGCACTTGGCACGGGCTGCGGGGAATCTGGCTCAGGTCTCGCGGGCCAGGATCTGACATGCAGTTAAAAGGCTGCGAGCTTTGCTCGCTCTTATAAATCTCTTTTGCGAGCGTGGCTGTTGCAGTTTATCAGCCACCTGTGCCCGCTCGGGTGGTTCGAGGGGGCTGCTGGCCCCGAGAAGGGCAGGGTTTGACATTCCCCATGGCAGATGTGACTGGGGTGTCAGATGTTATTGGGGTGGCAGATGTGACTGGGGTGTCTTTATGGTGCTGCTGGTGCAGCTGCAGCTCGGGGAGTTTCATGTTTGCGGCTGCTGCGGAGCTGACGGTGGAGGGGAGCTCGTGTGGGGGCCGCGGGTGCGCACGGGGACAAATCTGTTGTGGGATGTTCCCAGGGGAGAAGGGACGGGGAAAGATGCTGCTCCCTGAGCTTCAGACACTGGATGCAAACCTGGAAGGTTGGAGCAGCCTTTGCCCTCCATCGGATCTGTTTGCAGTCCAGAGGAGGCCACGGAGCTGCTCCCAGGGCTGGAGCCCCTCTGGAGCCAGGCTGGGAGAGCTGGGAATGTTCCCCTGGAGAAGAGAAGGCTCCAGGGAGAGCTCAGAGCCCCTGCCAGAGCCTAAAGGGGCTCCAGGAGAGCTGGAGAGGGATGGGACAAGGCACGGAGGGACAGGACACAGGGAATGGCTTCCCATTGGAAAAGGGGAGATTTGGGTGGGATATGGGGAAGGAATTCCTGGCTGTGAGGGTAGGGAGGCCCTGGCGTGGAATTCCCAGAGAAGCTGTGTCTGCCCCTGGATCCCTGGAAGTGTCCAAGGCCGGGTTGGATGGGGCTTGGAGCAGCCTGGGATAGTGGGAGGTGTCCCTGCCCACGGCACAGGTGGCACTGGATGGGCTTTAAGGTTTCCTTCCCACCCAAACCATTCCCTGGTTCTGTGAAATCCCCGCACCCCAAGGAGCTCATGGAATAGTGCACGCAGTGAGGTTCCCTTGGGACAGGGATGGCCCTGCCCAGGAGTGTCAGGTGGACACCAATGATGTGGTCAGGGGCTGGAGTACCCGGGGGAGAAGGTTCCGGGATGGTCTGGAAGAACCTTCAATCCCCACAGAAGGTCTCCAGGAATGGGACACTCCCAGGGATCCAGGGGCAGCCACAGCTTCTCTGGGAACCTGTGCCAGGGCTTCCCCATCCTCGCAGGGAGGAATGAAGGATTTGTGGTGGGAAGCTTTGGGATGACCCTGGTGAAGGTGCTGGGCAGTCGCTCCTGTCCATGCCTTGAGCTTCGTGTGCAGGGCCTGAGCTGGGACAATGCCCGCATGATCTCATTGTCCTGGAATGCGCATTTATCCCATCCAGGGAGCCTGGGATCAGCTCTTCTGCGGGCAGGGACGATAATCCTCCATCCCCCAGGGAGGGATGCTGGGATTTGTGGTGGCTGCACGTGGCCCAGCCCTGGCTCTGGCTCCTGCCTGTTCTGTAGAAGCCTCTGAAATGTGGGAGTGCTCCAGGTGTCCCGAGGCGCTGGGGCTCAATCCCGCAATTCCTGCGGGACCGTGGCCAAGGACTGGACACCGCCCTGGAGGCGATCTCGGAAGTGTTGTCTTTATTCCATAAATCCTGTCTAACTCTACTCTCCATGGGTTATGTCTGCAAAGCTCTGCCCACCTTCGAGCCTTTAAGGTTGAATTTTAGGCTGTGCTTTTATTTGATGTGTAAATAAGGACAGGAGTTTGCTGTTGGCTGATGGAATTATTGCCCTTATTTGATCAGCTCGTGGCTAGTGGTCCTGATGGAGCCTTAATATCCATGCTGGATATTTCATATGTTCCAAAGACCTTTTTCCTGTATTCCAAAGAGCTTTCCTGGAGGTGTTTTCCCCTCAGAACCCCAGATTTTGGGTGCCATGTCCTCTCCCCATCCCGCCCCGGTACCAAACCCTGCTGTGTGTGATGTGGTTCTGCAATCCCAATCATTTCCTCGGGGTCGGAGCCCTCCTGTCCCGAGCAGCCACGGGGCTGAGGGAAGGAGCTCCGTGTGCCCCGTTTGCCCTGGGAGCAGCAGTTGCTGATGGGATGCTGGCAGAGCCCCTGGTGCCACCAGGCTGGGGCAGCTCGTGTGCAGCTGAGCCTTTATCACAAACAAACAATCCTCGGGAAAGCTCCAGCCATTCCCATTTTTCCCTTTTTTTTTTTTTTTTTTTTTCCCCCAAGTATTTTTTTTTTTTTTTCCCTTTTAA
>VZRJ01009184.1:76630-121107 GCA_013397565.1 Ptilonorhynchus violaceus | reverse complement strand
CGCCGATTTTTGATTTACTTAAAAAAACAACGAAAAAAAAAAAAAAATAAAAAAAAAAGGGGCCCCTGTGTGGCTGGAGCTGCTGAAATGCCCTCGGGGCGTTGTTTATAGGGCCGTGTTCTGGCTCTGCCCAGGGAAAGTGAGTGCCTTAATGCCTTCCACATTTCCCGCGTCTCCTGGGCTGGGATGCAGAGCCGTGCCGTCGGGAGATGCTTTGTGCCGCTCCCAGGGAAGGGCGGAGGGCAGGGCTGGCTGGCAGGGCTGGCATTCCTCCTCGGAAGGTGAGGGAGGTGGGACTGACTGGGAGCTTCGGGAGCGGCTCTGGTGGAGCTGCAGACCCTGGAGCTGCAGGAGGTGCTGTGGGATGAGCGATGCTCTGCAGGGGATGGTTTTTAGGGAATGGGGGGTGGGACGGGACGAGCTTTGCAGCCTGGGCAGGCTCCAAGAGTGAGGAAACCTCCTCTGGTCCCGCTTTGCCTTACAAAGCTCCCTGCGGGTCCCTGGAGCTCCGGCTCTGTCCCACCATCCCCGTGGGAAGGAGGGAGCACATGGTGGGACGGAGCAGGGACATCCCGGTCACCTCATCCCTGAATCCCTCCAAGTTGTGTCTGCGGCTGAAGTTTGGGGTGGAATTCACGCTCCTGGACACTTCTGTTGAATTCCCAAGGGAATGGTGGTTGATCTCCTGAGAGCCTCAGGAGTGCCTTACACACCTCTTCCAAGACCACCCCTCCGTTAATGATTTAATTATCCTTGTGCAGCCCACTGGAATGGGTTTTGGGAACACAGCTGGTGTCCCTTTGACCTTTCTCCCTCCCCATTTCCCCTTGGGACAATTGACTCTTTCCTGCCCTGTCTCACCTGAGGGTTCTTTGTGGGGACAGAGGAGGGGTTGGGGGAAGTGGCAGGTGATAAATTCTGGCTTTAGGACATAACTGGGGGTACAGACACGCTGGTTTTGCTGTCCCAGGTTTCTTTGTTTTTGGAAAGCTGAAGGAGGGTGCTTTACAGTACACGAAGGTGCTTAAATACCTTTAAAGGCTGAGTGTGCCTTTAGTATGTCAAAGCAGGTAAAATACATTTATAGGGTGAGTAGTTCTGCTGTAGATTGGGCTTTGCAGGGGGTTCCCCTGCCCAAGGGGGGCACAGGCTCTGCTGCTGCTGGGCTCCGGTTTCCCTTCAGCCCTTCCCGTGTCATCGGGAGCAGAAGATAATTCCATGGATAAAGAGGAATTCCTTAATGGGCAGTAAATAAACAACGATTTCTTTAGTTAATCCCAGAATCCTGGAATGGTTTGGGTGGGAAGGGGCCTTAAAACCCATCCAATCCCACCCCAGCTGGAGGCAGGGACACCTCCCACTATCCCAGGGTGCTGCAAGCACCGTCCAGCCTGGCCTTGGATCCGGTTGTTCTGAATTCCACAGTCACAGGAATAATGAGAGGATTGAACTCCTCGATGAGGGGTTCTCTCTTGCCATGGAACAAGTGGTGACCTCCAGGAGATCAGCGGGGTGGAACTCCAGCGGGGTGGACTCCAGCGGGGTGGACTCCAGCAGGGTGGACTCCAGCGGGGTGTCCTGGGCTGCCGTGCGGCCGAGGAGCTGATTCCATGTCGGAACATTCCTGGAGCTGCCACAGGCACTCCCTGATGGAGCCTGATCCTATGTAAGGACGGAAATGAGGCTCCTCTGCCCGCTCTTATCTGTCCCCGTGCAGTCACTGCGGTGTCGCCCCGAGGGAACGCAGCACCTCATAAATCCGAGTTATCTGACCCTGTGAGGGCACAGCACTCCTGAGGAGGAGGCTGGGAGGCTGTTCTTGCGCAGGAGATTATCCAAGGATTCTTGTGTGGATCTGAGCTCTTTCTCCATAGTGGGTTTCTTTGCGTGGCACAGATTTTATCTATGTATGTGTTTATATGTGTATATACAAGGGCATGCAGAGACAGGACAAGGGGAAGTGGCTTTAAACTGAGGGAAAATAGGATTGGATGGGATATTGGGAAGGAATTCCTGGCTGGGAGGGTGGGGAGGCCCTGGCAAAGGTTGCCCAGGGGAGCTGTGGCTGCCCCTGGATCCCTGGGAGTGTCCAAGGCCAGGTTGGATGGGGCTTGGAGCAGCCTGGGATAGTGGAATGTGTCCCTGCCCTTGGCAGGGGTTGGAATGGGATGGTTTTTAATGTCCCTTCCCACCCAAACCATTCCATGATTCCATGATGTTCTATGCGATGCGTGTGTTGCCACTAAAAGTATAAAAATGATCAAAATGAGAAGTACTCAATTTTGTATCAGTCTTTAGGCTGGAGTCTTAAGTGCTGTAATTTTTTCAAGTTTCAAGAAATTTCCATTCCACTAAAAAAAAAAAATTAAAATAATTTGTAAGTGGTGGTCACTTGATGGCGTGAAAGAACAAAAATCTGGGAAAATACAATGTGTGGGGAGAAGGCTGGAACTGAGGCTGAGGTGTAGGAAATGTGTAAGAGCAGCTTTGGGAGAGGAATTGTGATAATCCTCCTTTTGGGGTGTCAGGTTTGGGGTAATTTGGTGTGAATTGGTCAGTTGTGTGTGCAAGCTCAGCCTGGAAACATCCCGAGCCTGGGCAGGGGATGGGGAGCAGGGATGGGAGAGGTCGGGAGTCCCACAGCTCCTTTTCCGTCTTGGCATGGGGCTGAGCCTACAGAAATCCCTTGGAACTGCAGGAATCCCTTTTGGAGTGATTTTCCTGGGGCAGGAATGTGAGGGGACTGCTCTGCCCATGAGGGGTCAGCCTGGATGAAGAAATTTGGGATATTCTTTGGTCCTAATAACCCAAGTGCTCCTCCTTGTTTGCGTTCCAGAGACCACCAGCCTGAAGTCCCTCATTTAGGAATTCCATCTGAACAGACTGGGATTATACACAGGAATAGAATTCCCAAAGCTGGACCAGGGGAAGCCCAGCTGAGCTCCTGGCCTTGGCCTCGGGGATGGGGTTTGGGATTGTCCTCATGGGACGTGCTTTGACCTCATTCCTGTGCTGGAAAAGAGGGATTTGACACGAGTTTGGCCCCAGAAATGTGTGTTTAGCACAGCAAGTGCTAAATTCCGACTGCAGATGAGGATGGGCTGCTCCAGGACTCGACCTCTCCATGGAGCACGAGCGCGGATCCAGCGGGAGCAGCTGCCGGAGCACAGGGGTGGGATTGGCTTTGGGATCTGCTGCTCACACCCAGTTCTGGAGAGTTCCACGTGGGGTTTGTGCAGGTACCAGATGCTGATTGACTTCTGATCCCGTAAAACCTCCATCAAACAGCTGGAAGCAATGGAAAGGAAGTCCCTGTTCCTTTGTTTAAGGAGACAAAGCCCATTGTGTGCCGGAGCAGGGATGAAGGATGGATCCTGCTGGACTGCAGGAGGGCCACGGGGCTCAGCACTTCCCTTGAAAAATGACTTTCCCACACAAAAGAACAATCCATGGGAGCAAATGTGCCGTGCGAGTTGGAATTGGGCTCTGGAGCGCAGGGGAGCCGAGGTTTTGCTGAGGGCTGGAGTGTGGGAATAGGTATGGAAAGAGAATTTCTCCCAAGAAAGAACTCGGGAGCGTTGGAGGTGTCCTTGGAAAGCCCAGGGTCTCCTCAGGGGTGCAGAGGATCCCTTTCTGAGGGATCAGAAGGAATTGTCACAAGATAAAAATGAGAGGTGTGTTTGTGTCTGAGTCAGGGGGCAGAGCAATGCCAGTCGGAGCAGATTTCCATTTGTGGGGCTCCTTAAGAAAAGGAATAGGAATGAAACTTCAGAAAAACTTTCAGGAAGTCACTCCTGCACCTCTGCCCTGTGCTTGTTCTTCTCCACACTCGTCTGCTTTGCTTGCAGGAACATCCCGCTCATCCCTTTTTGCTCCAGGAGTCTGCAGGAGTCATAAAAGCATGGAATATCCTTAGTGGGAAAGGATCCACAAGGATCATCCAGTCCAGCTCCTTCCCTGCACAGACACCCTGACAATCCCACCCTGTGCATCCCTGGGAGCCTTGTCCAAACGCCCCTGGAGCTCTGGCAGCCTCGGGAATGTGCCCATTCCCTGGGGAGCCTGTTCAGTGCCCACCACCCTCTGTGGGAAGAACCTTTCCCTGATCTCCCACCTCATTCCTCCTGGCACAGCTCCAGCCATTTCCTCAGATTCACCAGGTCCCGTGTGCTGAACATTTCGATATTCCCGTGCATCCCTCCCAAAGCTCTTTTTTTTACCATGGTTCCTTTCTTTTTCACCGTGATTCCTCTCTAAATTCATCTTGTCCTTCCCAGCGTCCTTCCCTTGTCCTGGAGGTCAGCCAGCCCTAGCTGGGAGCAGGGACAGGGATCGTGGAGCTGTTTGTCCAACTCCGGGTCACGCAGCGGGAGCCACTTCCCACCTGGCAGCTCCATGCCCAGGATGCCATTTCCCAGGAGTGATCCATGTTTTGGGTGGGGAATAACCCTGTGTGGCCACAACATTCCATCTCTGGAGTGGGACAGGAACCTGGGGGTGTGGAGCCATCCGTGTGCCGCCTCCTGAGTTCGCTTTCGGGCTTCGGGTTTGATGAGCTCCCCATGAAAATATTTTTGGATCCCCGCTTGGCTCCGTGAATCCCTTCCCTACACAAATCCCGTAGTTCAGGGCCTGGATGGTGATCACAACCGTTAACTCTGATTCCAAGTGCACTTAGAGTGTGAAAAACACAATTTCACCAGGAATTTCCATTTCTCTCGGGATTGAAGTGCAGGAGCGAAGGGCTGTGCTGAAGTTGGGCTGGTGGGACTTTGGGAAGGGGTTGATGAAAGCAGGGAAGGGGGTGGTAGAAGCAGGGAAGGGGTTGATGAAAGCAGGGAAGGGGTTGATAGAAGCAGTTCAGGGGTTGCCACTGTGCATTATTAATTTGGTGTGTGCACGCTCTGGGTTGGAAGGGCAGGCTCCCACTTCCAGCGTTTTTGCTCTGGCTTTCCCAGAGTTTTCCCAGGGTTTGACAGGCTGATCTGAGGCTTTAGCTCTTGGAAACCACTTCAATGGGCCCTGGGAGCCGTAAAGATTATCTGAGCAGGGGCCCGAGGAGCTCTCAAACTGGAGCAATCAATCCCGTATGTCCCGTTCCACTGGAGATCCAGGACTAAAGGCTTCCCTTGACTGACTCCTCAGACTGAATCAACCCTTTTTTTTTAAAAAAAACCCCCATTTTTAAATCATTTTTCTTTTTAAGTTACGGGCGGAGCGAAGGAGGCTGGGAATGGGAAGCCTGGAGACCTCGAGTTGGAGGCAAACTTGGGCTTTGTGTTGGAGCCAGGATTTATCTGATGAACTGCTCTGGGTCTCACACCACCTCGTGCTCCTTCCTGGGCGTGGTTTCTCTTTCCCTCTTCATTTCTGTGAGACTCCGGCTCCTTTTCCTGTCCTTTTCCCAGGCTCGTCCAGGAGCTTCGCTCTTCCCTTGGCTCCCGTCGCATTGGATCTTGCAAAAGGAGGGAGCAGCCAGGGCGGATGGGGCCAGAGGTCTCCTCGCTGCAGCTCCCAGCAGTCACCAGTTTCCCATTAAGATAAGGAACTGGAGTTTTTTGTGCTACAATTACACAAATTCTCAGCCAACTGTTCAACAGCAGAGACGGCATGGAGAGAAGGGGGGGGCAGGTCCTGCTGCCTGCTGGGAATGAGCAAGGGAAGCAGGAAAGCCGGGAGCGTGTCCCGGGGTGAATCCTGTGCTGCCCAGTGCAGAATATGGGTTTTGCGGCCAAAGGGCTCTTGTGTCGCTTGGCGTGATCATCCCGTGGGATTGGGATGTGTTTGGGCTCTTGGAAGGCTGAATTCCAGGGGATTGGTGAGGATGGGGTGGATATTGGGAGAAATTGCTTCGCTGGAGGAGTGGCGGAGCACTGGAACAGGCTGCTCAGGGCAGGGGTGGAGTCCCCATCCCTGGAAGTGTTCGAACCCGGGTGGGTGTGGCACTTGGTGGTGGGCTGTGGTGGGGATGGGGCTGTTCGGTCAAAGGTTGGACTTGATGACCTGGGAGGTCTTTTCCAGCCTTTATGATTCCAAGGGAAGCCTTTGGAAGTGGAAGTAAGTGGAATGAGTTTGTTCCTAGCCGCTGGAGAAGCTGTGGGATCTCTGTGCCTGCACTGCTGCAGCACGTGGGGCTCGTCCTGCTTGGACACCGAAATCCAGAACCCACGAGATCCCAATCCTTCAGGAACTCCCTCAGCATTCCTGATAGGCACCAAATTCCTCGTATATTTGGTTTCCATCTCCATTAATTGCACTAGAGACCAGTGCTCCATTTTCCTTCAGGTCTCCCTTGCCCGGGCCCATCTCACGTCTCTCTCCGTGCTCTCCATTGCTCTAACTCATCCTTTCCAGCTTTTTTTTGGGAAGAATGGAGCCTGAGCACTTTCTCATTTAGATGAAAAAAAGCTTTATAGGGTTGTTTTCGTACACTGAGTCTCCAGTTGGGGTTGGTAATCAGTGAGGGGCAGCCTTTTGTAGTGCCTGGGTAAATGTGTTCCAGGGCCGTGAGCAGACGTGTGTTTACATTAGTGTGTTAATTTCTTCTATTTGGGGAGCTCTGGTCCATGGAAAAACAAAGTAATGAAAGGGTTTTTTTATTCTCCCCCCGCCCCCCCCCTGTTTCTCTCTCTCTCCATAAATTAGAAACATTCACTTTTAGGAGGAAAAAAAAATGGCGAAGTTAAAGGCAAAATTATGGCATTTATTATCTTGAATTTCCATGACTGGTTAATTTTGCCTGTGTGTGGGTGGCTAAATAATCCTTCTGTTTCCGAAATCTTCCCGAGGAATTCTTTGTTAGCGCAGCGAGACAGACGCCCACTGTGGGAAGTTGAAATGGTCAAATCCCAAATCCCGTCCCGGTGCCGGGCGGGCGGCGGGGATGGCGGATCTTGGACATGGGCTGAAGGGATTCTTTATCTCCAGAGGGTTAATCCTCGTCGGGGCTCCTCGGCTGCTCCCACTTGGGAATTCCCACGGAGGAAGGGGCATTTCTGTGGGACTGGGGCTTCTGCTCACGCAGGGTCGTGGTGCCTGTGGAGGACCTTCCCCGTGGGTGTTGGTGGGGAACCACCTGGAGGAGCTGCAGAGGAGCCTCCTGGCAGCCCATGGAAAGGGATTCTGAAGCATTTCTGGGTGTCTGCGGCCCAAATCACTCCCATTTTCCACCTTCACGCCTCTCTCTTGGTGCTTTGTTTTAGCTTCTGATTCTGAAGTCTTTGCTTTGCTCTTTGTTAATCTGTGCTCATGGAATCATGGAATGGTTTGAGTGGAAGGGACCTAAAAGCCCATCCACTGCCACCCCTGCCATGGGCAGGGGCACCTCCCACTATCCCAGGCTGCTCCAAGCCCCGTCCAGCCTGGCCTTGGACACTGCCAGGGATCCAGGGACAGCCACAGCTTCTCTGGGCAACCTGTGCCAGGGCCTCCCCACCCTCACAAGGAACAATTCCTTCCCAATATCCTGTCTAAATCTCCACTTTTCCAGTGGGAAGCCATTCCCTGTGTCCTGTCCCTCCATGCCTTGCCCCAAGTCCCTCTCCAGCTCTCCTGGAGCCCCTTTAGGCACTGGCAGGGGCTCTGAGCTCTCCCTGGAGCCTTCTCTTCTCCAGGTGAACATTCCCAGCTCTCCCAGCCTGGCTCCAGAGGGGCTCCAGCCCTGGAGCAGCTCCGTGGCCCCTCTGGGCTCTCTCCAGCAGCTCCACGTCCTTGTGCTGTTGGCCCAGGGCTGGAGCAGCTCTGCAGGGGGGGTCTCACCTGAGCGGGGCACAGGGGCACAATTCCCACCTTTCCTTTCCTGCTGCCCACGCCCTGGGATCAGCCCAGGGCACGGCGGGTTCTGGAATGGGGCAGGTCCAGCCTCATCCACCAGCACCCCAAATCCTTCTCCCAGGGCTGTTGTCCCTTTGGAGCAGACCAGGGCGGGTCGATATCCCATGGTCACCCAGACTCCCCCGATAGCCCCAATGGGGGGCCTGAAGCTCAGCAACCCCATTGAGAGGCACTTTTGAGCCACTGAATTTTTTTTGATCCTGAAGTGAAGGAGTTTTGAGGGGGGGCCGCCAATGACATCCCTGCTTTGGGATTTCATCCCGGCTCCAAGGATCCCCCGGGAAGGGTTTGCTGCAGTGCCTTGCGCGCGGCCCTTTTGAAAGCCGAGGCTCTTCGGGGTTGAGCGTTGCGAATACCTTGGGCTCAGTGGCATATGCAGAACAAATGTGAATCAAACACAGAAATAATTCCTTCAGGAATGTTATTTATTGATGTGGGAGCGCAATACTACACTGTTTACAATAGAGAGTTAAGTGGGATTTTGGGTTTGCTGGGAAGTTGACAGCTTGCGGTCCCGAGCAAAATTTCTGCCTTTTGTGGGATGAAAGAAGAAAAGCTGTGTTCTTGAAATGGTTATTTAGAAATGATTGGGAAGTTTGTTCCCTTTCCAGGCGGGGGGAGAGGCTGCCAGGCCTGCGGTCGCTGCGCTGGTGAAGGTTTGGATGCGAGGAGCTCACAGAAGTCTGTTTGCGTTACAATAACCAGATAAAGAACCTCGCGGCTCCGTCGGGAACGGATCCCTCCCCTCCCGTTCTCACGGGGGAGATGGGCATGGATCTGCGAGGCTTTGAGCAGGGAGTCTCGGAGGAGCAGAGCCCGAGGGGGTGGGGGGTCACACGGAGCTGTGGGAATCACCAGGCTCTGTCACCTCGCTGGCTCTGTTGGGTTTTTGGGACGGTTTTCTGTGCCGTCCCCCCCTCAGTCCCCCTTGGTGTTTCTGGCGGTTCTGGGAGGCTGGGAATGAAATCTGGGCCCAAGAGGAGAAAATAAACTCCTCGTGGATTCCTTTTCTCCGTCCCGTGCCAGAGGCTTTTGCCAAAAGGGTGCAAATGTGGTGCTGACACGGCTGTGGGCTCTGCTCGCTGCCTTCTCCATGGGATTAAGTGCAGGAATGATGTGCACTGTAGGGAATCGGGGGATGCTGCTGTCACACCCAGAACAGATCCCAGTGCCTGACGTGTCCCTGTCCCTGCCCAGCCACGATGATCAGCTCTGGGGTCACTGACGTTGATCCCCCTTCCTGCTCGTGATGGGGTGAAATGAAGGAAAGCCTGGGTGAGCTGTGAGGATATCCACAGGGAATGACCTGGGATAACGTGTTTGGAGGTCTTTCCATGGAGCAAATGCTGAGGAAGGGGCTCCAGGGGCTCCTGTAGCAGTTTATGGGGCAGTAAGGGGATTTATGGAGGCAGAATTTGGTTCTGTCTGGTGGTTGAAGGAGTCGTGGCCTCTCCAGATGTTCACCCTGGGAGAGACCAACCCAGAGGTGAATTCCCTGTTCCAGCACCTTCCCTGTGCTAATCCTTCCCGGTGCTGTGGTCTGTGGTCCAGTGCAGGGCTGGATCCTGCTGGATCCTGCTGTTCCTGCCGGATGGGAACGTGCTCCCTCCACGGCAGAGATCCCAGGGAGAGCAGCAGGATCCCGTAACCCTGGGCCAGTTCTGACCAGAACTTTGAGTTTGTGGCAAAAGAGGCTGTCCAGGTGCTTGGACTTGGCAGGAAGGTCATGGGGTGGAATAACTGCCCTTGGGATTTCTTGTTTTACACCCATTTGAGGGTGATTTTCTCATGGGTGCCTGTTACGTGGCTCAGTTGGGTTTCAACAACAATTTCTTGAAGGAGTTAAAGGCTTTTCCAGCTTTTATTTTGGAAATGAAAGTCAAAGGAGGGGATTGTCCCGCTCTGCTCTGCGCTGGGGCAGCCTCACCTCGAGTGCTGGGGGCACTTTGGGCACCACGATGTAAAAAAGACATTAAAGTATTGGGGATTATCCAAAGGGGGCCACGAGGATGGGGAAGAGTCTGGAGGGGCTGAGGGCACTTGGAATGTTCAGCTGGGGCAGAGGAGACTGAGGGGAGACTCTCTGGGATCTGCAACTCCTCCCAAGGGGCAGCTCCGTGTCTGCTCCCTGTGAGAGGGACAGGACCCAGGGAATGGCTGGAGCTGTGCCAGGGGAGGTTTAGGCTGGACATCAGGGAAAGGTTCCTCGTCCAGAGGGTGTAGGGCACTGAACAGGCTCCCCAGGGAATGGGCACATTCCCAAGGCTGCCAGAGCTCCAGGAGTGTTTGGACAACGCTCCCAGGGATGCACAGGCTGGGATTGTTGGGGTGTGTGTGCAGGGAACGACCTGGATGATCCTTGTGCTCACTTCCAGCTCAGGATGTTCCATGATTTTATGATCTGGTGTGGTGTTCCCACCTCTGCCCTGGCTCGATCCCACCTGGCCCCGGAGGGTTCATGGAGCAGTGCTGGCATCTCCTCCCCTGCTTGGTTTTCCCAGCTCTGGGATTCCTGGAGCAGCGTGGAGTCCCAGAGCTGCTCCCCGCAGGTTTCCCGGCCCTGCAGCTGCAGCTCTGCAGGACTGGGAGGCTCCTGCCGGGGGTCAGAGCGGCCGTGCCGGTGGCCAGCAGGGCCAGAGGGTGGCCAGCAGCCGAGCCAGGCAGGGCCCGGGGCTCGGTGTCCTCTAGGAGCTGGAGGGGTTCGAAGCTGCCCCCGGGCCCTGCTGAGCCCGCGCCGTCCCCGGAGCGTCCCCGGAGCCACGGGGGGCTCGGAGGGCTCGGAGCGCGGGGCAGGGGCCGGAGCCGGGTCGGAGTTGTGCAAGAGCTGCGGTGTCACATGCCAACTATTTGTTTACTCCTTTCAAGATGCAGCATAATGAGTTTGTTTACGAGGCTTCAGCTGGAGCAGAAGGAACCCATTTGGCGATTTGGAGAGCAGCGTCTCCCCGGCCGCTGCTTATACAACGCCGTGACCTGAGCGGCTTTGGCGCCCTGCTCTAGTTCGTTAAAAACCCCCTGAACCTTCCTCTCCCGATCCCAGAGAATAATTGGGTTGTCTCATCATTTGTTGTTGATTCCCTGGGACATTCCTGCGGCTTGGTGTAAGTGGATAATTCGGGGCAGGCTCTGCGTTGTGGGGGACCGGGTCAGGCGTTAAACCGGGCCCTGTGTGGTCAGCGAGGGGTGAACCACCTGCAGGACCGGCCCCAAAAGAGTTTGGGGCAGGGGCAGGGCCAAGAACAGCTCTGAACAGAGCTCCTCGTGTTCGCTTTTAAATTCTCCAGTGCACAACTGAGTGGAAAAACCCTTTTCCCTGGAATTCTGTGCGTTACACTGTTGGATCATGTGGGTATGGAAATAACCTGAGCTGCTGTTTGCACAGGAATAGTTACTGCAGTTTTTATTGAGGGAATAAGGACAGCAGGGATGTGCTGCCTGCAGTGGCTGTTTCTGATCGTTCCTGGCTGTGGTTTCAACAGAAGCTGAAAAATCCATATAAAAGTTAGGCTTGGGATACGCCTTGGAAGCAGTGGGAGAGTTCTGAGCGCTGGTTTTCTCCTGACTCCTGGATTGTCTGTGCACTGGGATTCCCCTCTCAGCCACACCTATCTGAGACCTCTTTAAGTTCTTAGGCTCAGTTTTCCTTGATGGAAATATCCAGCTGGGATATCCTCACTCAGACAGCTTCCCAGAGCAGCTGTGGCTGCCCCATCCCTGGAAGTGTCCAAGGCCAGGCTGGAGCAACCTGGGATAGTGGAAGGTGTCCCTGCCCATGGCAGGGGTGGGACTTGGTCTTTAAGGTCCCTTCCCACCCAAACCATTCCATGATTCCCTGATTCTGTGTCCCAGGGGGTTGGGCTGGGCCTGGCAGCTGCTTGGTGTCACCTTCACGTAGACTTGGGATCCTCCCCCGGTGTCCTCATTGTCCTGCTGCTCCCTGCAAACCCTGCACGCACTGAGCAGCTGATCCCGCCTCCAAACCCTGCTGACCCCGGCTCCAGAAGGCTGGGAGTCTCCCGTTGATCCATATTTTAAAATCCAGACCTGTGGCAGACTGAAATGCTCTTGCCCTCTGCTCATCCCCTTCCTGTGGCTTTTCAAAACCTCCCCATCCCGCTGAAGTGACCTTTCCCTTCTCCCACGTTCTGTTTCTGTTTCTGTCCTTGTGGGAAGAAGCCACAAAGCCAGTCCTGGAGTTTTTATCCTGCTCCTTCACGGATTGTTGTTTATTTTCCTGATTTTTGGGGTTTGGTAATGTTTGCCTCTTGCAGCTGCCTCTGGAACACGGAGAGCTTCCCTCAGCCCTTCAGCTCCTCATTGGTGGCAGGATTGAGCTGCTCTATCCTGTTGTTCCAGGGAAGCTGGATGGTGTCCCAGTGGTGGTGCAGAGCCTGGAAAAGTGGGAATTATGGACAGAGAATTCCCTGGTATTTGGGAAACAGGAGCATTTTGGGTTTCCTCAGGTGATGGGAGAACAGGGACGAGCGTTCACCATCAGCTCTTTGTGCTGCTTGTGCCCTGAAGTTGAAAGGTTTAAACCTAAGAAAAGCCTCAGAAATTATTCCTAGAGCCTGGAAAAGTGTTGGAATATTGCAGGAGGAGTTGCAAGGAGCAGAGGTGGGGAGTGTGGGAAGAGCGCCTTTGGAGGTGCTTCCATGAGGAAGCAGCAGCTGACCCGGAGGAGCAGGACAGCTCCTCTCCTGGGGAGTGGGATTTGGTTTCAGAGAGGTGGTGGGAATTCTGGGATGGAGAGGGATGGAGAGGGAGGGAGCAGCAGTGCTGAGCCGTGCGGACGCCGCTTGGCTGCTCCCGGTTCTTTTTTTGGGAGCCGATGGCTGCTCCTGGTTTCAATCACGGCTCCGATTGCATAACCGGGAATGTTTTCCTGTTTTGATGTCTATTAAAATCCCAAATTGCTGCGAACGACCCCGAGCACGGAGCACGGGGCTCCTGCCAGGGGGCACTTACGTAACAAATATGGATTTATAGGTGAAACAGCTCCGTCCTTCTGGGCTCCTGCGGGGGAGAAATCCCAGCAGGATTTGCCAGGGCCCGACAAGGAGAGGTGGCGGACGAGGGAATGAGGAGTTTGGATTTAGGAAGGGCAAGGTCAAGGAAAGAGGCCAGAACAGAAGAAACCACGGCGGAGCGAAGTGAAATCGGAGAGTGGGAAGGCAGCCGTGGGTTTGCAGGGAGCTGGGAGCTGTTCCCAAATCCCAGTGTCTGTATCTGTCTTGGCTCCTGCGAAGGTAAATGGGTTCTAAATGAAAAACAGCGCCGCTCTCGTTGGATTTCTCTTGGAAAAGCTGTCCAGGGAAGGTTTTTCCTGCACCTTGTCTGGCTCCCTGCTGCTTCTGATGACTTCTGGTAGCTCAGACCTCTTAACTGCAGCTTGGAAAGCAGCGTTATCTCCCGCTTTCCTGGGAATTTTAACCGTCTTATTCCACTTTTTCCCTGTCTTTGCACCACTTCCTCCTTCTATCTCAGACCTTTAAAAACTCTTATTGCAGTCCCGGAGTGAGAATCGAATTTCTTGGCATGGAAATTTTAACTCAGCCTTTTCTTGGAGTGGGACCAGGCAGCTGGGAATATTTGCTGCAGCCATCCCAGTAGCAGGAATTCCGTGCTGCAGGAGTACCTGGAGCACTTCCTGTCATTACCTGGGCATGGCTGGGGAGGTTCAGCTCAGGAGCTGCAGAAGTGGAGCAGAACCTCCTTAGGGTTTGGACCACGGGTTGGAAACTGGAACTGCGTGAGCAGAGCGCGCTGAAATCCTGGGATAACGGTTGGATTGATGATCTTGGAGGTCTTTTCCAGCTTTAATGGTTCTGTGCAGGAGGTGAAGCCACAAGGAGCATCTTGGAGGGTGGGATTCAGTGACATCCTCCTGCTCTTTGCTTCCCAACCTGCAACATCCACGGCCTCGTGCTCTTTCCCGAGGGAGGTTTGCGGCTGGAGCCTTTATTGGGAACCTGGCGTGTGGGCGATGACAGCTGCAGGGGATTATCCTGGAGGGATTGGGAATTCTAAAAGCAGCTCTGACAAAAACTGTGTGGCCCCTGCGTCCTCCTGCAGCCTCCCCGCTCAGCATTCCTCCTTTTGAGGATTCCAGAGGGATAAAAAAAGAAGCTGCTCATTGAATTTCCTTCCTTTGAAGAGCCAAAACCAACAGTGTAAAACCAGACACATGCCAGGGCAAAAAAAAAAAAAAGCCTTTCCAAGGCCTCTCCCCTCTGGAGGAAGGACGTGATTGTTGACATTTTCCTTGGGGTTTCTGCTGGTGACCTTGGGAATCCCGAGCCAGAGGCACGGGAGCCCGGGCCGTGTCCCACCCGTGTCCCGCCCGGGGAAGCAGGAGCGCTGTTTGGGAGAGCGGCAGAGCCCGGGAAGAGTCGCTCCTTGCTGGGATGAGGGAGGAGCTGTCGGGAAGCACGTGGAGAAGCAGCCCGGAGCGATCCCGGGGGTTCTCTGGCGTTGCCGTTGTTATTCCTGACCTCACGTGGCCCCGTGGAGCCTCCCCGGGGATCCCTCGGCCGCCTCCGGAGCTGCGGAGGACGGGAGGGGCGGGCAGGACGTGGATGTGCCGCCACCGGGATGGCCGGCCTGCTTTGGGAATCGCTGCTGGAGAGGAGCGTGCTGCAGTCAGGGAATCGCTGGGGATGGAAAAGGCCTTTGGGATCACGGAGTCCAACCGTGCCCGGCACTGCCGAGGCCGCCGCTCCCCCATGTCCCCAAGTGCCACATCCGCACGGCTTTAAATCCCTCTGGGAATGGCGACTCCAGCCCTGCCGTGGGCAGTTCCAGTGGCTGACACCCTTCCCGTGGGGAAATTTTCCCTCATATCCAACCCAGTCTCTTTCTTTGTTCCCCTTGGGTTGTGTCATTGTGGGGAAACCAAATGAATTTGGAAACAAAGCCTCGGGAATGAGGAAGGTGTGGACAAGAGGAAATGGCCTCGAGCTGGGCCAGGGGAGGCTCAGGTTGGACAGCAGCAGGAATTTCCTCATGGAAAGGGTGGTCAGGGCTTGGAAGTGCCCAGGGAGGTTTGGAGTGCCCGTCCCTGGAGGTGTCCAAGGAAGACCTGGACGTGGCACTCAGGGACAAGGTGGGGATCAGGCACAGCTTGGACTCGCTGATCCTGGAGGCTTTTCCAGCCTCAGGGATTCTGGGATCTAAGTTGATTCCCAAGAACAACCTGACAGTCACTTTCCCAGAGTTTGAGGTGAAGTCTGGGATTGTCCTTTTGGAAATCTGCTCCTCCTCAAAAGTATTTCTACCCTTGGTTCCTCTTCTGTTGGTGCTGCCAGGTGGTTTTTGGGTTTAAAACCAAGTGTTTTGGAATTGTGGGACTTTTTGGGACAAACAGACACAGGGAATGTGACAGAAGGTTTGGAGAGGGCAGGAATCTTCGGAGGAGGGACAGGTGCTTGAATTCTGGATATCTGAGCTGCTTTTCCCTCTCTGTCTGGGAGTTTACGAATGACAGGCAAAGGGAAAAACGCAGAGTGTGAAAAGGGAATTAGAAACAGGAATTACTGAGCAGGAATAACTTTGGGAATTGCTGATGTTGATAAGGCTCAGCTTTAACTCAGAACTCGTTCTGAGATGTTCCAGGGAAAGGAAACCTCGTCAGAGCCTTCTCCTTTCCCCCAGGTGTGTCTGGAGTGTAGCGATGGAGCAGCAGCTCCTACAGTGCTCAAATTCCATGCTGGGTCTCCCAGTGAATTAATTCTGATAAATCTGGGAGATTTGAAGGCAAGAGTTGATCTCAGATGAGGATTTCAGGGTCACCAGGGAGTTTTTAGGAGAATTCTCCATTTTCCAGCGTGGTGTGGGATTCACTCTGTGGTGCAGATTCTCTCTGATGGGGCTGATTTTGCCCCAGTGATTTGGTTTAAAGCTTTTTCATTTGCTGATTCCTGGTTGCTCCAAGCCCCGTCCAACCCGGCCTTGGACACGTCCAGGAATGGGGAGTCCACAAATGAAAAAAAATTATTAAAACCGAATCTCAGATCAACTCAACCTTTGCAGAATTGACTTTTCCAGAAGAAATCTCTGTAAATCCCCTCTGATTTCTGCAAAGGAGTCGCCATTGTCCAAAAACCCAGCGAATGTCTGAATCGTGCGGGATAAACTGGGAATAACTCAGCTGAACAAATAATGCTCCTCCATAAAACGGACTGCAATAACACGCGGAGGATTGGAAAAACACGGCGGTGACCAAGAAAAATATGATTACATCCATATTAATTTTTCCTTTTCGGTTCGAAGAGAAACCATAAGTCTCTATTAAACTGCATTTCAGGTTTTTATATTCTTCTGCATGCCCTGATACAGCAGAGCAGGACTGCTCAGGAAAGGGCTTCAGCGTGCCTGAGTCACCTTGAGGGGAAATTAAGCACATGCTTAAAGCTGACTTTGCTCCTGAGCTTGCTGCTGATTCCAGCATCCCAAATTACCGAGGCTTGCTGGAAAACAGCTGAACTTTGGCACTCGATTGAAATTGTGTTGTAGCAAACAGTAAGAACAGAAGAAATATTTCCACTGTGTTGTTAAAATATGGAGGAATATTGTTTTAGGGAGTGCTTTTATTGCATTGTCTGCAGCCTGAGAAAGTCCAGAGCAGCAAAATCCCCACGAAAGCCGTTTTGATGGAGCTGGAATTTTATAATTCCTCGTGTCAGTCTGGGCGGAATATATGGAGTGCACACAGTGGGATTTTCAAAACAAGGTCCCTCGCAGCTTTAAGTAATTATTTGAAATCAAGGAGAGATTAAACAGCCTTTCTCCCGTCTTCCATCCTCATCCATGCGCCTGCTCCCTGGCCCCGGGCGGGCGGCGGGAGCCGGGGGTGCCGGGTGCCTCGGGAAGCTCCCGCTCTGCTCCTGCCGGGATTAAAGGATTCGAGTTTCCCTCGTGGGTTTTTCTCACTTGACAATGATGGGCTGGCTGTGCTGGGAGGTGTTTACAGGAACCCTGCGTGGGAGAGCCGGGGCTCCAGCTGGGGCTGTCAGAGGATGGGAAGCGGCGGCGGTCGGGAGGGGTTTGGGAGCGGCGAGAGCCCGGAGGTTCCCAAATGGAAGCGTTACAGAGCTGCTGAGAGGCTCGGAGGGGAAGGCAAGGAGGAGTCGGGATTTGGGGAGGGGAGCGTGGATGGGATTGATGGAGTTCATTGTGCAGGAGCCCGCTGGCAGCGTGGGGGGCATCAGATCCTCGGGATGCTGGCTGAGGGAGGGTCTCCTGCTGCTGAAATTCCCTGTGGGATGTTGTGCCTCGCCGGGGGCTGACAGCCCCAGTCTCTGTGTCTGCAGGGAGAGTTCCGCCCCCTGGATTTGGGAGCAGGGGGTGGGATTGCTGACAGGACCTGCAACGGGATCGGGGTCATCAGTCCTGCCTTTCCAAGGGGTTCATCCAGGGCTTCCATCTTCCAGGGACTGGCCCCTCTGGTACACACAGATGTGAGTTTTTGGAGCAGTGTCAGGGCTTGGTGTTGCCTCTGCCTTTGACCTGGGATGCCGAAGGAAAATATTCCTCAGGGACAAGAGATAAAAGCAGGGCTGCTCCCCGTCCCTCCGCTCCGAGCGCGGCTCACGGGATCCACCCCGGGGCAGCTGGAGCAGCGGAGTGTCCCCAGGGCTGTGTGCCTTGGGAGCAAACTTCCCTGCAGGATCCCACTTCAGGGAGCACATTCCTGTATTTACGGTGCCACACACAGACCAGCCGGAGCCTTTTCCAGGGCTGGGCCATCTGCAGCTGCCCTGGAAAAACATTTCCCTGTCCCTTCATGTTTGTCCTGTGGAAAAGCCCAAGGTGAGATGGGGAGTTGATCCCACAACCCCCAGTGCCAGGGATTTGCTGCGGTTCCCACCGGCTCCGCCGCGCAGGGCCGGGCCAGGCTGGCCTTGCTGGGAAAGAGCACCAAGGCGTTCCGCAGGTTTTTGGCTCTCCATGGATTTCCAGGCTGCTTGGCCGCCTCTTTTAGTCAAAAGGTGTGTGGGGTTTGTTTTGCCTGGTTTTTCCCTCTTCCCGGCTGTCAGTTCATTCCAGGGGTTTGTCTGGACTCCCTTGGACGTTGCTGTGCTTCCCGTCGCTCCGGAACGCCGTGTTTGGGGTGATGGAATCGTCTCCTGCTCCTTATCCAGGCATGTGACACTGCCAGGGAGCAGTGCATGAATCCCCACCCAGGGAGATGAAGTATCCCTGGAATATCCCTGGAGTTGGTGATTTTAGGGGTCTTTTCCAGCCTCGGTGATTCTGGGAAATCTCAGCTCTGCTTTGCTCGCACAGGTGCAGCAGCTGAGCTGCTCCACTAGAGAATTCCCGTGACCCAGGTGCTGTCTCCCTAAAATATTTTCCTCCTGGAGCGGTTGGCAGCGTGGGCAGAGTCACAGAATGTCCTGAGTTGGACCCACAAGGATCATGGAATCATAAAATGGTTTGGGGTGGGAGGGACCTTAAAGATCATCTCGTTCCAACCCCTGCCATGGGGAGAATCCATGACAAGGATCATCCCTCCAGCTCCTGGCCCTGCCCAGGACACCCCAACAATCCCACCCTGTCCCTGAGAGCGTTGTCCAAACGCTCCTGGAGCTCTGGCAGCCTTGGGAATGTGACCATTCCCTGGGGAACCTGTTCCAATTCCTACCAGACTTTTTTCCTGAAGATTTCAGGAGAGCTTTGCAGAGCCTGAGTTTCTCTCTTTATCTCCAAACCTCCCAGTCCCAGGGAGTCACTTTGGAGAAGGCTGGAGAGGTTTTTGGGATGCCACTGGACACAGCAGGGAGCACGAGGTGGAGCAGAGGGGTGGAATCTCCCAGAATTCCGGGCTGATTTTGCAGCTCAGCTGTTGATGTGTGACGTGGCTGCAGCCAGAGCCGAGCCCAAGTCCCTGATCCCTGGGAGCTGCTGTTGTGTGAACTCAGCCCGTGTTTTCCGCAGGGTTCCGGAGCTGGAGCTGCTCTCACGTGAAGCGGCTTCTGGGAACGCAGAGATGAGAGGGCTGCATCCAGCATCTCCATCAGATTGCAATCAACTTCCATTCCTCCTCCTGTTTGTCACTTCTGAAGTTGGGAACAGACCCAGCTTTGTAGAAATGATGTTCCTAAAGGAGGCTGAACTTCCCACTTGGCTATTTATAGAGGGCTCTTTTCCCGGTGCATATGGAGAGCAGCTTGATCTTCCCGTTCTCAGCAGCTCCTGTTTGATCTCTTGTGCCTCTCCAAGGAGCAGGGATCAATCATTGATCCATTTGAGAGTGATCAGAAAGTTTGAAATGGTTCAAGGCCAGGTTGGATGGGGCTTGGAGCAACCTGGGCTAGTGGGAGGTGTCCCTGCCCATGGGACTGGATGGGCTTTGAGGTCTCTTCCATGCCATATCGGTCTGGGATTATGGGATTTGCTGCTGCCACATCCAGGAGATGCTCGGGCAGTGCCTGTTCCCTTCCTTCTCCTGCCTTCAATTCCAGCTTCAGCACAGCCCTTCTCTCCCATTGGGATGATCCAATTCCAGATTCTTTCCCTCCTTCACATGCCCTGGCCCAGCCTCAGGAATGAATGGGTGCTTGTTTAGCTACTCCTCATTTTCCTCATGTTCTGCTGCTGGTCCTGCTCAGTCCAGTTAAACATGGTGTGAATTACTATTAAATATAAAGTCTAGAGCTCATCAAGGGAGCTGAGTGTCCAGAAACTCCCTGACATCAGTGAGCATCCTGCAGATTCCTAATGGGCTGAGGAGTGTCATTATTCCTCCAAACCCCACACTAGTTTAACTGAAGATCCTGATGAATTATAACCAGGATCATCCCACTTACATTCCCACTTCTGTCCATGAACCAAATCCATCACTGGTGCATCTCCTGCTGGGTTTTTCAGCTCTCACCAGTTTCCGACTGGTTTTGACCACATCCCAAGCCTGGCTTAACAGACACACAGGACCCTTGAAATGGCATTTATTATCCCGCCAGTCCTGCAGCTCCATTCCCACATCGTCCCGAGGGAAAACGAGGCGCGTGCCGAGACCTTCCACGTGGAGAGCTCGGCCCCACATCCTTTCCACACCCCCTTGGCTGCGTCTCAACCTGTCCTTCTCCCGCCTTCCACGAACGCCCCGGCGTGGAAGCACCCGAAGAGGTTCCCGGGGTGAGCGGGAGGGATTGTGCCGGCACGGATCCCGTTCTTGCGCCGCAAGTTCCGTGGAGCCGGGGTTCCGTGGGATCGCGGCTGCCGCGGCGCCGTCCCCAGCTCCGAAGCCTCTCCGAAGCCTCCTCTCCCCCTCGGCGCCCTCGCTCGCGTCCCGAGCCGGGGGAACCGGGGCCGGCATCAAAGCTCCGCTCGCGTTCCCCGCCACTTCCAACGCTTGCGGTCGCCGGGCTCCCCGGCCGAGCTCGAGCCGTTCCCTTTCCACACCCGCGGCTCCTGCCCCTTCCAGGGCTGATTAGGCACGGAGCTGGAGCGGGGCTGGGCTCGAGGAGCTCGTTGGAAGGCCCGAGACGGGGGTTTTACGTAATCGTCGCGGGTCGCTTTAATTAGGCCCCGCAAAATGTTTCAATTTGAGAGCAAACGGTGCCGCTTTTTATTGCCCTGCTCGGAGTCGCAGCCGAGCCGTGAGGGAGCCGTGACAACGGAGAGAATTCCAGAGGAGAGCGGGGTCACGGGGAATGGCTTCGGGAGGACACGCTTCCACCTCCTGAAGATCCCCAGACCTCCACGCACGGGGGCTCCTCAGCACAGCACAGCTCCCATCTCCCAGAATCCCGGGAGGGTTTTGGTTGGAGGGACCTTAAAGCTCATCCAGTGCCACCCCTACCGTGGGCAGGGACACCTCCCACTATCCCAGGCTGCTCCAAGCCCTGTCCAGCCTGGCCTTGGACACTTCCAGGGATCCAGGGGCAGCCACAGCTTCTCTGGGAATTCCGTGCCAGGGCCTCCCCACCCTCCCAGCCAGGAATTCCTTCCCAATATCCCGTGTATCCCTGCCCTCTGGCAGTGGGAAGCCTTTCTGCCACTCCCAGTGTTTTAATTATTTTGAGGGGTTAAAGACTCGTGCTGTGAATTTGCCTTCACAGTTCTCATACAGAGATTCAGGATTTTGGACTAAAATATGAAAGTTTAGATGCAAATTCCTCGCACACGGAGCATTGGAAGGGACCCACGAGGATCATGGAGTCCAGCTCTCATGGAATTGGGTCTGATGGTCGTGCCCATTCCAGGGAGTCATCAGTGGAATCAGGGAATGATCCACGTGAGCGTTCTGTGCAGCTGCAGAGGGGAACACTTAATTAATACCGAGGCAATTACCCTGCCAAGCCCGTCCAGCTCGGAACGGGGACATTTTCCCCGTGTCTGTGTGGTGGCCAGATGGGAACACAGGCTGTCATTAGGGCTTGGCTGGCCACTCCTGAGGTTCCTGGCAGGTAATCAGTGTGTTTTTCCCATTTGGAGGTTTGGATTTCAGCGTTCTGGGAATTAGGCCCACAGGGATGTCCAGGAGATGTTTCAGTGTGAATGGAAGGTTTATTTTTTTTAATGTTCCTGCTAGGAAATATTCCTTGCCGGTGCCAAATACCGGGATGCAAATAGAAATCTCTGGGCTCTGTTTGGCAGCAGATGGAAAACGAAACCAGGCAGGAAATTTTCCAGAACTTATTGTGGACTCTCAGGATTTGGTAAAACATGGTGTGGGTCAGCTCCCTGCTGCCCTCCAGCATTGCTTCCCACAGCAGCACCATGAAGGTTGGAAAAGACCTCCAGGATCATCAAGTCCAACCTTTGGGGTGACCTTTTGGTCACCTCTTGTTGAGCCCAAGCCCGAGGGTGAGGTTGCTGACCATGGGTCAGTCCCTGGGGCTGGGGCTTTGTGCCACCAACCCCAGGAGGAACCAGCTGCAAGTGATCCGTGAGGTCCTGTCCTAAAAACACCCCCATCCTGTGTGGGCACTGCCATTTATGGACTTAGTTTGGGGTTTTTTCTGCTCTTGGTGAGGGGTTGTTCATGTGGACCTAATCAGGAGTTGCCCACATGGAATGAGGAGTTGTCCGTGGGTCTGATGAGGAGTTGCTCACATGGAATGAGGAGTTGCCCACATGGAATGAGGCGTTTCTCAAGGACCTGATGAGGAATTGCCCACATGGAATGAGGAGTTGCCCACGGACCTCCCGAGGCGTTTGGCTCTGCGGCCTCGTGCCTGCGAAGGCAGAAGCCGCTGCTGGAGCAGATCCCCCAGGGCTGTTTTTGATGGGAAAGCTGGAGGAAGTTCAGCTCCGCCAGCAGGCAGAGGAGCGCGGAGGTGTGGATGTGAGAGCAGGGATGGACCGTCCGTGGTGGTCAGCACGAGCTGGGTGCACAAACCGGTGAGTGGGGAAGGACTGCAAGACAAGGATCTGGTTCGTGGCGTGGCCAGGAAGGTCCAAACAGCTGAGATCCAAAGTTCAGATCCTTTTCCCGGGAGTGGGGCTGGAGCTGTGGGGCGGAGGGACAGGTGCTGTTCCCTGTGCTGCTGGGCTGGGGGCAATCCCTGCTCAAACCTTCCTGAAACCAAAATGTTCCTTCCTCCACGTCAAACTTCTTGGATGTTCAGCTTCACAGTTTGAAGTGCTATTCCTGTGTGGGTTGTAAAATCATGGAGTGGGTTGTAAAATCATGGAATGGTTTGGAGGGAGCTTGAAACTCATCCAGTTCCACCCCTGCCATGGGCAGGGACACCTCCCACTATCCCTGGGTGCTCCAAGCCCTGTCCAGCCTGGCCTTGGACACTTCCAGGGATCCAGGGGCAGCCACAGCTTACCTGGGTTAATGATTTGGCTTGATGATCTTGAGGGTCTTTTCCAACCTGACTGATGCCATGATCCCCTCTGTTCTGGATGTCAGATTCCCTGGAGCGGTTTGGAGCTGGCACAGCGGGAATCTCCCAGTAGAAACACATTGTGCTTGGGGGGGACCTGAGGGATCTAACTAGGAATTGCTGGTTTGGACCAAACTAAATCACACCAAAAAAAAGGCTGTAGAGAGCGGTCAAGTTGTGATATTCCAAATATTTGAAGGTGAAAAGAAAAGTATTGAAATTCCATAGTGTTTGATCCACAGTTTCCTCACATTAGAGGAGAAACTTTTAAGGGACTTTGTGTGTTTTTCCTTGTTTTGGGTTTTTTTAGCTCTGCCTTTGACTTTCACCCATATTTCAGTTTTCCTTTGAGCAATTCCATTTCCTAAGAGGTTGCTCTGTTTTTTCCAACTGGTGCACGACTGGCATTGTGTCACTGAGGGCTCCCATCACTTCAAACCAAAAACCTGTTGATGCTTATTAGGTTTTTTTGTGTTTTCCTTATTTATCACCTGAATATTTGCTTGGAACTGGCAGGATTTGGGGTGTGGTGAGGCTGGGGCACAAATGGGGCCAGAAGCAGCTGGGGAAATGCAAAACCTCGAACCTGTGGAAGGTGAAGGTCGCTCACATCAGGTCCAGGAATTTATTCTCCCTCTGATACCAAAGTTGGCGATGATGTCAGTGGGCAAATTCCATCTTGGGTTGCCTCTCTGAAATCCTAACAGTCAGGGTAAAACGGAAATTCACTCTTTTTATGGAATTGGCTTCCAGCTCCTGGAGGCCGTGGTGGCTCAGGAGTCCCCTGGCTCAGACCCTTTTATGTGGGTCACGGGGAGGGACCTGCTTTGTTCTCATCCCTCACCCCAAGCCGTGCAGGTGTCCAGGGAAAGGTCTGGGCTTCAGTGGGATTGTTGGAAAGATGGAAGGAGCCCTTGCAGAGGTAAAACCTCTGCACAGTCCTGTGCTTTATGTAGGATTTTAATGCCGTTGCTCCAGGTTTTATTTATTGGCTGTGAGGTTGCAGTCGCTGCTGCCGGAGTAGCTCCGGGAGCAGGGAATGAGGGTAATTACCAGGAAATTATTCCGTGGCCTTCAGCAGAGCTGCTTTCCCCTTTTGGCTGCCATTCTGGGAAGGAGAGCTCATTCCTCCCCATTCCTGACGGAGGGGAAGTGCAGGGTCAGCGTTTTCCCGTGTGGGGATCCGAGGGCTCTGTGTGCCGGAGCGTTGGAGCGCGGAGCTGCCTCCTCTGGACACCAGGGGCCCTCTGGACCTCCTGGATGTCGGGTGTTTTCCTGTGGGAAACCAAAATAAATAATGAACGTGGGGCAGCAGGGGGTTCTTGCTTCCCTGAGACAGCTGCAAAGTACCTGATCCCAAAAAATGATGTTCAGCAGCTTCTGCAGCTTCTGGAATGTGTAATATCCATGGGCTGGGTGTGGCAGTGGCTGTCGGCTGCACACTCCTATGATGTGCATGATCCAGGGAATCACAGAGTGGTTCGGGTTGGAAAGAACCTTAAATCCCATCCAGTCCCACCCCTGCCATGGGCAGGGACACCTCCCACTATCCCAGGGTGCTCCAAGCCCCATCCAGCCTGGCCTTGGACACTTCCAGGGATCCAGGGGCAGCCACAGCTTCTCTGGGAACCTGTGCCAGGATCCTTTGGAAAGAGCTTAGGCTATGTAGGGTGTCTGGATAGGATGGAGTTAAATAAATCCTCGATGTGAAATCAGTTCCAGTGGGTTTTAGGATGTCCTAAAGGAATGAATTTCCATAAGGCCAAAATCCACATGGGAACGGAGGGAGCTGTTTTCCTCTCGGACAAGCTGAAGTAGAGGACAGCTCTGTTGGGAGTGGCATCTTCCAGATAAAATTTTTCATTCATCTTCTGGCCTTTCCTCCTGAGCTGCTGAATGTTTCAGGATGTGGAACGGAATTTCAGGCAAAAATTCCAAGAGAGCCACGTCCTGAGCGAGCCCCACGGAGCATCCTCATGGCAGGTGTTGGTTTGATCCCACCTGCACAGCTTCACAGAATATTCACCTTTGGGCACTGGGGTTTTGTCCTAATCTTGCTGGAGCTGTTCATGGCTTTGTTGGACAAAGATGGGACAATTGGAATCTTTCTCCATGTTGGAAAGAGGATTTGCGAGGCTCGAGGGGTTGAATGTGTTTGGTTTATGAAAGCAGAGGATTTGGGTTTTGTTTGTTGGAGAATACTGATGGCAGCCACTGTGTAAAACAAGCAGCCAAAGGTCTGATGAGATGAAATGGTGAAGGTCAGAGCTGGGTAAAGGCTTGGGAGTGGAGTACAGACCTCCTGGGATGATCCATCAGGATTTGTGGTTTCTGGAAAACCTTTACAGCCCCAGTGGCTGGTTTGTTCTAAAAGCCCCGTGTTCCGACCACAACCCCTGAGCTGAAGTGGGCGTTGATCAGCGGCCGGCTCCTCGTCTGCTCCGTTTGGGATTCAGCACTACCTGGGCGCCGTGATCCTAAAACTTCATCCCTCTAGGAGCAGTGGATTCAGACTCCTTGTTTTTCTTCTTGTGGCGGAGACCAAATGTGAAAAGCACAGAGGAGTTTAAAGGGAAGGGAAGCTGAGCTGGGGCGGCCGAGGAGTTTGGAGTTCAGCTCGGGGCTGCGATAACGCTCCCTGTGTGGCCCGGGGTGAGCTGTTAATCCAGGAGTGCCTCCCTTTGCCAAGCTGTCCGGGAGCCCCCGCTCCCGCCGGAATGACGCGTTCCTAGCACGCCGTTAATGTAAATACGGGATAATTCCCGGCTTTTCAGGGATACTCTGTTTATGACAAAGGATGGTTGTGTTCGGAGGAGATGCCCGTTTTCCAGACCTCCTCCGCTCGGCTCCCGGGAGATGTTTGGCCTCTTCCAGAGAGGATTTTTCTTGACTCGCGGCCACCGCTGCGGCGCTGGGTCCCGCCAAGTTCAATGTTCTCCTGGATGGAGCGAAACGTGTTTATGGATCTTGATGGAACTTGGAAATTCTTGGAGCGCCGAGCTCGCGGCGTTACGGGAAAATGAATCAGGTTGTGACTCACAGAGGAGGGCTGACCTTGGGGGAGAGGGCGGCCTCGGCCACCGGGGCTTGGCTCACTCAGAAGGCGTTCCTGGGTTGTCTCAGGCGCGGATTTATTTTGGGAATGATCCCACAGCTGGTACCAGCTGGCACCGTGAAGGGTGAGGTGTGGCCTTGGTGCCCCTCTCTGGATTGTCACTCTTTGTCACTCCCTGTATTTACATTTTTCCCTCACCAAACCGTTGCCAGGGTTAAGGGTTCTCTGTCTGTTCTCACTCTAGGCTGAGGGGTTTGGGCAGCTTGAAAAGCACAAGTTTTTTTTACAGGAAAAGTTCATTTTAAACAGTGGATTTAAATGTTCACAAAATCTGGAAGTTCAACAGACCAAGCCCAGACAGGGTCCAGCGGTGTCAGTTCCGTGCTCTGGGTTTACTCCGGGTAGAGAAACAACTCAAGGTGCAATAATGATGATTTTCTCATCTATAGGCTTTGAAAATCTGGTATTTCATGGAATCATGGAATGGTTTGGCTGGGAGGTACCTTAAAGCTCATCCCATTCCACCCCCTGCCATGGGCAGGGACACCTTCCACTATCCCAGGCTGCTCCAAGCCCTGTCCAGCCTGGCCTTGGACACTTCAGGGATCGAGGGGCAGCCACAGCTTCTCTGGGAAACCTGTGCCAGGGCCTCCCCACCCTCCCAGGGAACAATTCCTTCCCAATATCCTGTCTAAATCTCCACTTTTCCAGTGTGAAGCCATTCCCTGTGTCCTGTCCCTCCGTACCTTGTCCCAAGTCCCTCTCCAGCTCTCCTGGAGCCTGTTAGGCTCTGGCAGGGGCTCTGAGCTCTCCCTGGATCCTTCTCTTCTCCAGGGGAACATTCCCAGCTCCAGAGGGGCTCCAGCCCTGGAGCAGCTCCGTGGCCCCTCTGGGCTCTCTCCAGCAGCTCCACGTCCTTGTGCTGTTGGCCCAGGGCTGGAGCAGCTCTGCAGGGGGGTCTCACCTGAGCGGGGCACAGGGGCACAATTCCCACCTTTCCTTTCCTTTCCTGCTGCCCACGCCCTGGGATCAGCCCAGGGCACGGCGGGGTCTGGAATGGGGCATGTCCAGCCTCACCCACCAGCACCCCAAATCCTTCTCCTTAGGGCTGCTCTCCATCCCTTCTCCTCCCAGCCTGGATTTTTGTTTGGAATTGCCCTGATCCGGGTGCAGCAGCAGCCCTTGTCCTTGCTGTGCCTCATGACCATCCCAGTCCTTCCAGGTGTACCAGTTATGGATTTAATTTCCCTTTTCCTGCTGCCTTCAATTGTACAAATTCCTTAATTCCGTGTTTTTGCCAGGCTTCTGCCCTCTTTGCTTCCACTGTTCAGGAATTTTTCCTGCTGTCTCTTCTCTGTCTTCTCTGCTTTGGTGTTGTTTCCTCTTTTATTAATGTTTATTCCCTTCATTCCCTCAAGGATTGCAGATACAATCAGTGGAAAATAATTGCCAGGATATTCTTCAGTCTCCTGCTCTCTCCAAACATTCAGGTACTTTGCACTGGTCACTAATTCCCTCTCCTGGAGAATAACCTGGACCTAATTCCCAGCCCGCCTTTGGCTTTCCCTGAACTCCTGGGCACTAAACTGGAACTCTGAGTTCCCTGCTGAGCACTTACCCTTCACTAACCTTTGCTGCAGTGAGGAAATCAGCTTCCCGATGGAAAAACTCCCAGTTTTCCAGTCTGGGCTTTTCATGGGGTCTGAAACAAGAGAGGTTTTTCACCAGCCTTCTGGAATTTGGATGTCAGAAGCAAGCCCAGCCTTTTAGGAGGAGTCACAACAATATTTCCATGGCTGTACACCTGAACTGTACAATCTGCTGACCCCAGACGTGCTTTGCTCTCCCACCTGCCACTGGATTACAATCCAAGAGGATGTGTGATCTCCATGGCTGTGATCCCATGACCTCCCTCAGCCCTGCACAATAAGGGACTCTTGGCCTTTTCTTCCAGTTCTGCAGGGAAAAAAATCATGGAATCCCACGCTGGTTTGGGTTGGAAGGGACCTTAAAGCTGGGACCCTAAAGCCCATCCCATCCCTCCCCTGCCATGGGATACCTTCCACTTTCCCAGGTTGCTCCTTCCAGCCTGGCCTTGAACACTTCCTAAAATTCCCCTTTAGAGAAAGAATCCACTGGATTGTTTGAATGTGCTTAAAAAAAGAAATCAGGGATAAACTCCACCAGCCAATGATTTCTCCCTGCGTCCTCTTGCTTCCCATATCAGCCCCTGCACATCCTCGCACCAGATTTTCCTTTGTCAGCCTGAGCTTTTCTCTTTATTCCATTTGTCATGTCCCCCTTGTGCTTTTTTCCTCTCTGTTTTTTTATGGCCCCTTTAACTTCCATCTGCGCCAGGTTTGCCTTTTAACCGGCGCGGCCGCCCCGCTCAGTTGTGGGATTGTGGCTTCTGGAGCATCTCGTTAAAATGTTCTTAAACAATTTTCAATTAGGCTTCATATTTTTCTGATTACGTTCTTTCTCCCAACTGATTTGCCTCGTAATTATTTTCAGCTTGATGAAACCGGTCCCCTTTAAAAACGTGTGTATGTGGGAGCGTGTATGCGGAATATTGGTGGTGCTGTTTTATTCCTAATTTTTATATGTTTTTCTGTGCCTGCAGAATTGTGATCCAGTCGTGGTTGCTTGGGTTATGGCTGTCAGAAAAGTGGGATGAAAAGTGGCTGCTGGTTGTAAAAGTTTTTCCAAGTGGGCCCTGGCACAGGGGGTGCTGCTTGAGGGGTTTATGGCATTTAGGGGATGGTGTTTCTGTAATGAGGGGGCGTCATCTCCAGCCCTTTGATGTCTGGACAACCTCAGCTCCTGCTGAACGTGGTGTGGTTTGATCGTAAAATCCTGGAATGGTTTGGGTTGGAAAGGACCTTAAAGCCCATCCAGTCCCACCCCTGCCATGGGCAGGGACACCTTCCACTATCCCAGGCGGCTCCAAGCCCTGTCCAACCTGGCCTTGGACACTTCCAGGGATCCAGGGGTAGCCACAGCTTCTCTGGGAACCTGTGCCAGGGCCTCAGCACCCTCACAGGGAGGAATTTCCCCTTAAAATCCCATCTAACACAAGCACAGAATCCCAGGATTGTTGAGGCTGGAAAAGATTTCCAAGATCAGCAAATCCAAGCTGTGCCCCATCCCCTCCTTGTCCCTGAGTGCCACGTCCAGGCATTCCCTGGACACCTCCAGGGATGGGGACTCCAAACCTCCCTGGGCAGTTCCAATGCCTGCCCACCCTTTCCATGAGGAAATATTTCTTGTTGTCCTGATTTCCTGTGGGTGAGCTGGAAAAGCGGAGGGAAGCCCAAGTTCCTGTGGAAGGGGAAGGCAACACCACCTTGGGCTGGTCCAGCTCCAGTCAGGGTCACCTGGAGACCTTTCCTGTGGCCTCGCAGTGCCAGGAAACCAAACTGGGATCAGTTTTGTGGTGGAATGAGCAGGGAAGGGCTGTGGAGCCATATGGGAGAGCCAACGTGCCACAGCCACCCATGGGAGAAAGACCTGGATCTTTATCCCACCTGGAAAAGGACTTGGATATCTCTTCCACCACCGCATCCCCAGTGAGGTGTCCCGCATCTCTCCCTGGAATTGTCCTCCCCGGAGAGCTCCTGGCTGAGTCACGCCAAACCTGCAGCCTTGGGGATGCGTGTGGGTGCTCCGAGGGGCGGGCTGATCCCGGCTTACCCCCGGGATGACCTTTTCCTGGAGCTGGCTGGGAGCGATGAGCGCCCGTGTCGGTGCTCAGCAGTGGGGCTCCATCTGCAGCTGCTTAATTACCCCTTCACACAATGAGCTGCTCGGGGTCATCTGGTTCCAGTTTCAGCAGAAACAGAAGGAAATGTTGAGAACATACTTCCCTACATCCAGTTTCACTTGTTGTGGATGCTTGGAATACTTTGCAGGCCACATCTTTGGGGTTTCCAGGAGGGTTTTTGGCCAGCGAGCCCCGGCGACCATTTGAGATTTAGGGTTTTTTTTTTTTTTTCGATTCCAGAAGTGCCCCGGAGGTTGCATTGTAGGGCCTTTCCTTATGCAAAACATAAAAGTGCTGGTTTTTTTCAAATTATAACCATATTTTTCATTAAAATCAGTTGGAGTCCCAATAAACAATCGGCTCCCAAAAATTTTCCAAATGCTCGCTGCAGCGCCGTTTCTATTTTTAATTATTTTTTAAAAACCTGGGGGGTTTTTTTCCTTAAAAAAAGAACACGGCTTGGCTTAGAATTTAAGGAAGCAATCTAGTAAATCATGAGAAATGCACATATATATAGCTCCTTATTGCAGTGTAATTAAAACCTACTGTACGTGGGGGTGTCAAATCCCTCTGTCGCCGTGTCCGATGGGTTCTGCCGTTCCCTTATCGTGGGAACTCCTCCTTTCTGTTCCCAGCGCTTCCCAAAGCCTCTCCCAGCGTGTTTGTACATTTGTTTTATATAAATGCACCGCTGTGATCCTATAGAGAGGGATGTGGAAACCTCTTCAAAGTAGGAGCCGCAGAAATTCCTTTTTTCTGGGTGCTCAGGCACAACTTCCACCCCCCCATGACTCCTTATATTGTCATTTTTAGAGCTTTTTTGGAGTTTCATTGTTTTATCCTTACCTGGTGCAATCTTTATTTGCTGTCATAAAAAACCAACCCACAACTAAGGACAAAAACCCCCAAGTTTTGCATCAAAAGTTGTATTTTATACAGAGCAAGTGGAGGTGTCTTGGTAAAATGTTTAGGGTTAAAGTTTTTTATTGGGAGCTGGAGGTTGAGGAATATTTTGGGATATTCCTGCAGTGCTGCTGTAAAATGCCAAGTGTCCAATGAAAATATTCCTTTCTAGGAAGAGCCAGGTGCTGGGACAAGTGGTGGTGATGGGGAACCTCTCCCTGGTGCAGAGGAAAATGGGGTGAGAGGCAGAAATGTGGAGTTTATCCACTTTTGTTCTGCTTTAGTGTTTTCCATGGATCATTGCTGTGGCTGCTCAGCTTGGGATGAGCTGGGAAATGAGTGACTGATCTGACCCTGGCACAGGTGGGATGGAAGGTGAAATGTCCAAGTTTTGGCTTCAAACTGATAGAGAGCAGGGATGGATGGGATATTGGGAAGGAATTCCTGGCTGGGAGAGTGGGGAGCCCTGGAATGGAATTCCCAGAGAAGCTGTGGCTGCCCCTGGATCCCTGGCAGTGTCCCAGGCCAGGCTGGACGGGGCTTGGAGCAGCCTGGGATAGTGGAAGGGGATGGCAGGGGGCGGAATGGGATGAGCTTTCAGGTCCCTTCCTACCCAAACCATTCCATGATTCCCTGTAGATGTTGACTGGGAGAATTTCCTGGATGTGCCTCTGGCAGAGGCAGCAGCCGAGCCCGAGGAGTTGTTGATTTTCCCTGCCTGGACCTTCCTCACTCCGGGAGGAGGATCTGGGAGCGGAGCTCCTGTCCCACACGAGCCTCACGTGGATCAAATGATCCCCTCATCCAGCCGAGCCCTTCCCGGGCTCCTGGGGTTGGCTCTGCCCAGGGCAGGGTGCCCAAGCCCAGGGAATTCCCAGAGCTGGGGCCCAGCAGTGGAGTTCCATCGCCATCCTCACCGTGGGAAATCGCTCCCGTGCTTCCAAAGGCAGGGACAGGGGAGAAAGGGAAGCTGCTGGAGTTGTTTCTGCGCTGCTCAAAGCTTGTTCTGCTTCCAGTGGCTGATCCCAGCCAGGAGTGCTGGTGGGATAAATCCACGGAGTGATTTGGCTGTTTGGCTGTTCCGGGGGCATTTCTGGTGTGGGCCTGGTTGGAAAACCGCTGGAAACATCTGTTTTCTAGGGACATTCAGGATGTGCAGTTAAGGCTGGGAAGCTCCTGCTGGATGCTGGCATGTTTGCATTTTTCCTGAGGGACACAAATGGCAAAGTGGGAATCTGGGGCTGAGTCCTCAGCTGGACAGAACCTATTTCAGAGGAGAGCAGAAAGCTGCATTTCGGTCTCCCTGCTTAAAATTATGGCTTTAATCTACTCATTAAGTGTCTGTAATTATCACCAAACGCTAATTAGACTCATGAGGGTCCAGCAGGATCAATTCTGGTTCTGCTGAGGCCCAAAGCCCCTTTGTGACGGGAGATTTTTGGGATTGGTGCAAATACACACCTTCTCCCACCTCTGCTCTCCCTGCCTCGCCAGGGAGCTCTGTAGGAACGTCCCCGGTATTCCCGGAGCGGGCAGAGGGCGTTGGGAATCGCGGCGCCACCTGCGGCCGTTGCTCCGGACAGGCGGAGCCGCCCGGGGCCGGAAACGGCGGCGGGAATCGCGCCCCGCGCGTCGGAAAGGGCGACGGTTCGTGCGGCGATCCCGGCGCTCGGCGTTATCTTCCCCGGGCTCCGTAAATCCCGGGAGCGGTGACGGGACCTCCCACGAGGACGGCGGCGCTGCCGGAGCCGCGGCGGTGCCGTGGCTGGCGGGTCCCCGGGAGCGTGGATGGGGTTGTGAAGTCAGCCTGAGCGACGGTTCGGTGCCTCCGCTCCCTTCCCGCTCCTTCCGTTGTTCTCCCTCCGGAGCTCCCCCTTGGCAGAGCCGGGATGGGATCTCTGCCGAAAGCCCCGCTTCGCTAAACCGGGCGGGAGCCTGGGGCGGCTTTCCCGGTGGGATCGGGATCTCTCCCGGCACCTCCGCGCCGCTCGTGGCCGAGCCCTCGGCCGTGCCTCGCCGAGGAGCCCGAGGAGTTCGGTAGGAACGTCGGGGATGCTCCGAATCCCTTGCACATTTTTGCCGTTGGCTTCTGTAGGGAAGGAGCATCCATCAAGAGGACGAGGATTTGTCATTGTTCCACGGAAAAGGGCAGTGGCATTGTTAAAGCCCGATGGGAACCCTTTGGTCCGAGGAGCCTCCGGGGAGAAATGCAAATTTATATTGACTTTTAAGACAGACATTGCCCAGAAGTCCCTTTTAAATCAGAAGATGGAAAGATGGTTTTATCTTTGGTAACTCTTTCCAGAAGACCTACAAAGCTTTGCTGGATCTGGGCTGAGGAGCTGCACTCACTTGTTTTCTGGGACTTCGTGGTGGGGCTGGGAGCTGATCCTAAGGCGAGGGCACAAGCACCCTTTGCTGGGTGGGATTGGTCGTTTTGAGTGGCGGTCGCCACCTTTTCTGGAGGGGAGAAGGGATGGGAAGGGTTTTATGTGGCTATTGAGGAGGTTTATTGATCCCAGATAGGGTGGCTCCGGCGTGGTGGGAAAGCAGGCGTCCTTTATGGCGGGAGGGAATTGCGGGGGATTGCTTCACCGGGCACCCCGGGAAGGGCTGGCTCGGGGCCTGGGAAGGGCTGTGGTCATGGATCAGATCAAATCCCCCCTGCCGGGCCCCTGCTCCCGCTGCGGCTCCGTCCTCGGCTCAGAGCACAGCAGTTGTTTACCGGGGGCTGCCGTGGCTTGTGCTGAAGCGCCCTGTGGGGTCCCGGGATCCCGTGGAACTCCGTCCCCGTTTGCCCACGGACAGGCACACGCCGGCTCCGACAGCTCCCCGGCAGGAGGCTCAGGGAACGGGGATTGTTGTGTCCTCGTGGACGGGGGCAGATTTTATGGCAGGGCCTGCTGCGACGGGGCAGGGGGGGAGGGCTCAAACTGCAGGAAAGGGGGATTTAAATGAGATATAAAGAGTAAATGTATTCAAATGAGGGTGGGAAATCCCTGCGTGGGTTGCCCTGGTGGCTGCCCCATCCCTGGAAACATCCAGGGCCGGGTTGGACAGGACCTGGTTTAGTGGAAGATGTCCCTGCCCGTGGCAGGGCTTGGACTAAATGACCTTTGGAGGTCCCTTCCAGCCCAGCCCAGGCTGGGATTCTATGAAATAGGGAATTTCCCCACATATTCTCAAAGCCATCTTCTCCAGAGCGTGATATCCCAACAACTACTTGGACATTAAGTTGCCTGTGTTTTATTAGAGGTCCTGAATTCCTGGGATAACTGCTGGGTGGTGTTTGGCCATTCCTGCTGGGGTGTGTGGGATGGGGATGAGTCCCCATCGCTCCTTCCTCCGGCATTCAGCCCCTGTTGAGCCACTTATTTACACTTATTGAGGTCTTTCCCACTTTTTATTCACCTTTCGGTCCAAAATTCCCTTGTTGTGTCCAGGGACTTCATGTCACATCCTCAGCTCGGCTTTTCCATCGCTCCTGCTGGAGACCCGGGTCTTCTCCCTGCTTCCAGTGCTTCCTCTGGTGGCCTGTTTGTCTTCCTGAGCTCCGGCTCAGTGTCCCAAGGGATGCCTGGAAGAAGGTTTGGGAACAGCCTTCCGTGTCCCTTGGGAATGGTGAGGGGACAGTGTCCTTCCACAGTCCCTCCTTCTTCTTTAGGATCATCTTTGGAATCTTCTCTTTTTTCTTTGGAATCCATTTCTGTTCTTTGGAATCTTCATTTTCTTCTTTGGGATCTCCTTTGGAATTTTCTTCTTTGGAGTTTTCTCTTTGTTCTTTGGAATCTTCTTTTTCTTGTTTGAAATCTTCTAATTTGGAATATTCTTCTTTTTTTTTTCTGCTGCTTCTACTTCTTAGAAATTCTCTTCCTCTTTCTGATCATTTCCCATTTCCAGTTGCAGATGAATATGCCTGTGTTGTTTTCCAGGAGAGGGAGCAGCAGGAATTTTTGGAGGGGGGGTCTGTGTAGGATGTTGTTCCTGTCCCTCCCTGGTGTTTGTCCTCCTGGCTCACAAAAATAACGTCTGGGGATCCTCCTGCAGTGAGGGGGAGCTGCAAACCTCTCCTTGAAAAGGGGGTTATCCATGAAATCCCAGAGGTGAAATCCTGTTTCCAAGGAGTGATTGCCTTAAACACCAAAAACATCCATTGGGAAAAAGAGTTTGCTGTGAGATCTTTTGGGAGAAGGTTTCTTTGTTAAGGTTTTGAGGAAGTTTTTCTTCCCCTGACATGGAACTTTTGGGGGTTCCTAAATGGTGGGGTTCCTAAAATCAGCTTGGAAGGGACCTTAAAGCTCATCCCTGCCATGGGCAGGGAACCTCCCACTGTCCCAGGATGCTCCAAGCCCCGTCCAGCCTGGCCTCGGACACTTCCAGGGATCCAGGGGCAGCCACAGCTGCTCTGGGCAACCTGTGCCAGGGCCTCCCCACCCTCCCAGCCAGGAATTCCTTCCCAACATCTCATCTATCCCTGCCCTCTGGCAGTGGGAAGCCATTCCCTGTGTCCTGTCCCTCCATGCCTTGTCCCAAGTCCCTCTCCAGCTCTCCTGGAGCCCCTTTAGGCTCTGGCAGGGGCTCTGAGGTTTCCCTGGAATCTTCTTTTCTCCAGGTGAACATTCCCAGCTCTCCCAGCCTGGCTTCAGAGCAGAGGGGCTCTGGAATCCTGGAATGGTTTGGGTCTGAAGGGACCTTAAAGCCCATCCAGTCCCACCCCACACCTTCCACTATCCCAGGGTTCTCCAAGCCTCATCCAACCTGGCCTTAACAATCTCCTGCAGAATTCCATGAGCTACTCTTCCCTTCCTCTTTTCCCACTCTCCCAACAATTCACTGGACCATCCCTTTGCCCATCCTTGCTCCTGCTTTCCCAGAAGCACGACAGGAACAGGGGCCCGGTTTCCAAGATGAGCTTGGAAAATCCATATTTCACCTATCCTTTTTTTTTGGTTTTTTTTCCTTCAATCCACATCCCCAAAGGCTCCCCAAGGTTTATACTTGAACTTTGGGAAGAAAGAGGGGGCGGAGGAGAATCCCCCCGAGCTCTGGGGGCGCGGGGGGGCTTTCAGAAAGTGGTTTTGAGAGGGGAGCTGGGAAGAGGAAAGGGAACAGAGGTTTTCCTGAGTATCCCTCTGGGAGCGTGGAGGACCCGTGGATCGGCTCACAGAGTAGGGATAAAAGGGGTTTGTGAACTCTACGGGGCAAAGTGGCGAAGCTCTTGAGGTTTTCCAAGCTTTTGGAGCACCCAAAAGGGCCATCACCTTAAATAAGGAGGGATTTGGGAACAGAGAATGAGGCTGGAATGTGGGGCTGGCCCTGAAATGAGCTCCAAGGCTTTAGGATGAAATTCTGGTTAATATTTCTTCAGTGCTTTCTCTTGAAGCATCTCCAAGGCGTTTGAAGAACATTATTAAGAGTTTGGGAGATGGGAGGATCTCTCTTTTCCATTTTACTTGGAAAGGGAAGAAAAAGGCGGCTTGGAATTTATTTGGGGGATGAGGAGGCTCCAGGTCCTTGAAGATTTTCTGATTATTTGCAGAAGCAAATCCTTGGGGTTGTTCTGACAGGGGCTCTGCCAGTCCCTGTTCCAGGGGGAAGATGAAGGATCTTTTTAGGTGGAATCCTTCCTTGCATCCGTTCCTGGGAGCTCTGGGCAATTCCCGCAGTGCTGCACAGGGATTGGGACGAGGCAGGAAGGTGTTTTAGGGCTGCCTGCAGTTGCCTCCCGTCATTTCCTTACTCAGCTGTCACCAGGTTGCCTAAAAGAATCCAAGGTTTGTTGTTCTGAGGGGAACAGGGAACAAATATCCCTGGAACAGTTCCCAGGAATTGAGGAAACTCTTCCCTCTCCCACTAAGGGATGAAATTTAGGAGACTGAACGTGGAAATTCATTCGAGCCCAGGTTTTTGGATTCCCTTTGATCCAAGCTCAGACCAACGGCCTGGGGGTTGTTCCTGCTTTTGGGAGATGTGGTTGGAGCTCAGACACTGGCGTGGGAATGCTGGTTTTTCCCTTTTTCCCCCCTTTTTCCCGTTTGCCGTGTGCCCCAGTGCTGGAATGGGTGGTATCTGTTGCCACCCTGACCCGTCCCAGGGAGCTCCTCTGTCCCTGGAGCAGGCCGGGCTGTCCTGCAGTGAGGAACAATTCCCAGGAGGAAGCTTGGACAGCCCCAGAGCCCAGGTCAGCCACGAGCTGTGGCTGAAGCTGCTTCCCGCTGCTCCAGAGCCTCTTCTCCAGGCACATCCCTATCCATGGTGTAGGTGCTGGGCAGCAAAGTCAGCTGGGATTTCAGTGCCATAAATTCCCCTGATACCTGTGGAAAACAATTGGGGTTGGTTGTGTGGGCTTGGATCGACCTTTTCCTTAATGTCATGTGTTCTCTGTGATCCAAAGTCATCCTGGAATCCCAGAATGGTTTGGGTTGGAAGAGACTTTAAATCCCATCCAGTGCCACCCCCTGCCATGGGCAGGGACACCTCCCACTGTCCCAGGCTGCTCCAAGGCCCATCCAGCCTGGCCTTGGACACTGCCAGGGATCCAGGGGCAGCCACAGCTTTTCTGGGAATTCCACGCCAGGGCCTGCCCACCCTCCCAGCCAGGAATTCCTTCNTGGCCCCTCTGGGCTCTCTCCAGCAGCTCCACGTCCTTGTGCTGTTGGCCCAGGGCTGGAGCAGCTCTGCAGGGGGGGTCTCACCTGAGCGGGGCACAGGGGCACAATTCCCACCTTTCCTTTCCTGCTGCCCACGCCCTGGGATCAGCCCAGGGCACGGGGGGTTCTGGAATGGGGCAGGTCCAGCCTCACCCACCAGCACCCCAAATCCTTCTCCCAGGGCTGCTCTCCATCCTTTCCTTCCCCATCCAGCCGGGATTTGTGCTGGAATTGCCCTGACCCAGGTGCAGCGCCAGCCCTTGGCCCCTCGTGGCCTCTCACACACCCACCCCAGTGGGGTCCGTGGTCTCTTTCCCGACCATTTCCCACCTGGAGACGCCTCCCTGCCGTTCTCCGGGATGGAGGCGCTGCCGGAGCCTCTCTGAGCTCCTTGGGGGGTCACGTTCACACCTTGTGGAAAGCAGGTGCAGCCCCATTAACTCCAGATGGAGGCAGAGCGCTCGGAATTCTGTGGAATTTCGTCCTTCGGCTTCCCTTACCGACCCCGTCCTGGGGGGAGAGGAAAATACCCTTTAAAAAGGGGATTTTTTTTCCAGTTTCTCGGTAGCAGGTGGAGTCGGGTCCCTGGGAAAGGGGGATGGATCCATAAAGCTGCAGCTCCCGAGGCCGGAGCGGCCGTGCCACACGTGTGGGGCTGCTGGGGAACCAGGGAAGACCTCCCAGCTCCGCTTTTTTCTTTTAAAAGGCACATAAATGGAAATTGGAAAGGCCTGGAGGGGAGGTGTGAGATTTTTCTGGGGTTTTATTTGCAGGGTTACGTTTTTTATCCTTAATAGATTTATAATATGCAGGTCCCTTTATTTGTTTCCATAAAATTAACTAGTAAATTGAAAATGGAAAAAAGCTCCTAATGGGAACCATCTTTGCCAAGGCTGAAACGTTGCTCTGTTTAGGAGAGGTGGACAGGGGCATTTTTCCCCTTGCCAGGTTTTTTGCTGGAGTGCCACATGTTGGAGGGATATAAAACTTTTACTAACGAGAACTTGGAGGAATTCTGACTTTCTAATTGCCCCTTTTTTTTTTTTTTTTTTTTTTCTGGTTAAAACCNNTTTTTCCTGGTACAAGCTGCTGTTTATTTTGGTCTCTTAAAAGCGGGGCTGTAATTTGGAAGTCTGGGAGTTGGGAAGGGAGGCGAGGAGGGCTGGGAGGTGTGGGAAGGATCCAGACTGGTGGCCGGGGGAGGGCTGGTGGTGGCTCTGCTGGTTCTCCTTGGAATTTCAGTCCCGCAATTCCTGGGCAATGGGATTCAGAGCATTTGGATTTTATTCTTTTAATGGTTTTTTTTGAATTGTTTTTGAGCCGGGGTTTCTTTGCAATGTCCTTGAAACAGGGACAGCCTTTTCCTCCTGGGAGCATCCCGGGTGTCTGGGGATGGAACGTTGTGGGTGACGGGGTGGGGATGGGTCACGGGCTGGGCTCGATGGTCTCGGAGGACTTTTCCAACCTTAGTGATTGTGGGATTTTGGGATGTGCCTGAGTGCTGAGGTGCTGCTGGCTGGGAGGTGGGAGGAGATAGAGATCTTATCAGTTATCAGGTCGTGGGATGGTTTGGGAGGGACCAGAAAGATCATCCCGTCATCCCGTTCCACCCCTCCCGCTATCCCAGGCTGCTCCAAGCCCCGTCCAGCCCAGCCTTGGACACTTCCAAGGATCCAGGAGCAGCCACAGCTTCTCTGGGAATTCTATCCCAGCCCCTCCCCACCCTCCCAGGGAACAATTCCTTCCCAATATCCCATGTATCCCTGCCCTGTGGCAGTGGGAAGCCATTCCCTGTGTCCTGTCCCTCCATGCCTTCTCCAAAGTCCCTCTCCAACTTTCTTATAATTTGCCTTTAACTTTTCCTGGAAGCAGATTGTTGGGAAAATGTGATGGGATAATCTGGAAGAATTCAGTGTGATGGTTGAGGAGGGATCGAGGTGCTGAGGAATTTTGTGGAAGCCTATGGAAGTTTTCTGGTGCTGGATTCAAGCTTGTGCAGGGATGGCAATTTCCTTTTCCAGCCAATTCAAATTCCCTCCCTCTCCCCCTTTTTTCCCATTGTCCTTTTCCCTGCCATCCCTTCCGTGCTGTTGGCTGTGTGGGAATATGGGAATGGGGTGAAACTTTCAATCCCCATCATCATAAAGGGCTTTATGAGGGTAAGGAATGATGCCCTGGAAGCTGGGTGTTTCCCTGAATATTCCAAAAAAAACGGATTTGAGGGGGGAGGAGCAGAATTGGAGCTTTGAAATAAAAATGCCCCAGGTTGGGCCCGTCCCTCGTGTCCCACATGTTCCCTGTGGGAACTTTGTCACCAGAGGGTCCTGCTGATTTATGAACCCTCTGATGACTTCCGTGAATTCAGCTGGAATTCAGCAGAAAATCCTTCTCCAGCGCCGTTGGGATGGGATGTTGAGCATCCCATCTGCCCCGACAGGGACTGGGGCAAAGATCCCGGGCCAGGTTGGTGGCAAAAACCTGCTGGAACGTGTGAAACCCTTGTGGGTGACACCGGTGTCCGTTTGGGATCTTATTCCCATGTGGGGAATCCAGAGGGAGGATTAACACGGAGCTGTGGAGACGTCTGGATCCAAACCCCGCTCCTGGCCTTAGGAAAGGGGTGCAGCATTGGAACAATGGAGTCACCACCCTTGGAAGTGCTCAAAAACCAGGATTTGGTGGTCGTGGGGGTGTTGGTCGAGGTTGGACTTGATGATCCGGGAGGTGTTTTCCCACCTGAAGGATTCCATGAATCCATGAAGGCGATGTGGCCGTGTTGGAGTGGTCGCACAGGAAGGGAATGACAGGATTCCCGGTTGTTTCGGTGTGGAATTTTCTGTATCCACGTTCAGGTTTTCCTCCTCTGCTCCCGGCTGGAGTGGCGGGGGGGAGCTGCAACGTGAAGGCTCAGCGTGCACTGGGGAAACATTTACTCTGGGAAATGTGGATTTAATTTGGGAAATGCTCCATGCCAGCTCCTGCTCTCCGGATTTATAGCGCAGCCTATGCTGTAACACGTAATGGGAACGGAACATCATGGGATCATGGAGTATCCTGAGCGGGAAGGGAGCCTCAGGGATCATCCAGTGCAGCCCCTGGCCCTGCACAGACATCCCAACAATCCCAGCCTGTGCATCCCTGGGAACGTTGTCCAAAGGCTCCTGGAGCTCTGGCAGCCTCGGGAATGTGACCATTCCCTGGGGAGCCTGTTCAGTGCCCAGCATCCTCTGGATGAGGAACCTTTCCCTGATATCCAAGCTAACCCTCCCTGGCACAGCTCCAGCCGTTCCCTTGGATGATGCAGATCTGGTGAATGGCAGTGCTGGGCTTTTCCACCTCTTGCTTTTCCTTTGGGATGTCAGGGATGATGCTTTGATTGGGAAAAAGAGGCTTCTGATCACCAACGATCCCTTGTGCCCCAGGAATGTTGTGGAGCCTGGAATTGCCCAGGGGTTGGAATGGCTGCAAATGTTGTCTGTTATAAAACAAGGAGCAGAATTCCAGCTGCTCCAGCCTCCCATCCTCCAGCTGTGGTGGGCTTCTTGTTTTAGATGGAAACAGCAGCAGTTTGAGGGCAAAGTCTGATCTACAGGATTTTTGGGAATGGTTGGGCCAAATACAGAATCCTGGAATGGTTTGGGTGGGAGGGACATTAAAGCCCATCCCATTCCACCTCTTCCACTATCACAGGCTGCTCCAAGCCCCGTCCAGCCTGGCCTTGGACACTTCCAGGGATCCAGGGGAATCCACAAACAGGATGTTCATTGTTGGGAATCTACTGGGTCCTGCTGCCACATCGGTGCCCTCGTCCTGGCCAGGGATTTGCAAAATGGTATTGGAATTAAAACAGATGGAATCAGGCCTGGATTAGATCTGCTGCTCATCCCTCAGCGCTGGGTCCATGGAGTGAGATCCAGGCTCTGTCCTGGTGGAGTTTTCCATGAGTTCCAGAGCCCAGGATGGTGCCGAGGTGGGATGAGCTCAGGTCGAGCCTGGTTGAGCCGAGCCTGGGACCCTCGTGGGCGGCTGGGCAGGGGAAGCAGAGGACAATGAGAGGCCGTGTGACACTTCCAGGTCTGTTTTATGGCTAAAAAAGCTCTTTGTAGTTTCCCCGTGCGCCTTTAGAGGGCAGATCACGTCCGGGAAATAACGGCTCTGGGGCTCGTTTGATATTCCTGCTCGTGAATTCGGGAAGTTGGAGCACTCAGGATATGGGTGTATTTTTTTTTAAAAGCGTAATTTGAATTTTGCAATAACTTCTGGTGCTTTAGAGGGTGGACATGAAGTGAATTTACAGCAGCGAGATGAGATCAGGGTTTGATTTATCCGTGTGGACTCGGAATCTTTTTAGGCTCAGCGCTAAAAATTGTGGTGCGAGTGAAATATTACTGATGGATGCAGGGAGAAAAATCCTGGGAACATACTGTGGGAGAGGAGAATTATGTAATCTGTTGACTAAGTTCATTTTTATGTTTAAAAAGACCACAAAAACTGGTTTCAGTTTGGAGGGTTGGTTTTGGAGAGCGGTGCTGTGTGATGAATGTATAATTTCATTTTTCTCTGCTGTAATCTCCTCTCTAAATCCCCAACCCTCATGCCCCAGTGCTTAGAAAAAAATACATTTATTGACAGAATACTGCACATTATCAGAGGAATCTCTGTGAAATGAAGGCAGCAAAATGAAATTGAAGCTCCTCTGTAAAGTCGTTTCCAGCGAAACTCTTCACATTGGGATTAAATATTCCTTAAAGTCACCGTGCTGGGAGAGGCAGTGCCCGGGTAATTCTGGGATTAATTAAAAGCAGAACGAACAAAATCATGTCCTGCTTTCTTCTGCTGCTCCCCCCAAGCTCGGGGATCATGGGGAAGATGATTATTCTTGAAAAAGCCATTTTGTTCTTACCAAGCCAAGGGGTGTTTGTGGCGCAGCCCCTTTGGCATCTGCTTTGTGGCTTTCTCATCAAAAAAACCAGAGGGGTTATTCCTAAACAGAATGAAAAGGGCTTTGTTCCAAGGAGGATTTCTCCCCTTTTTTTTAAAATAATTTTTAAAAATCTCCTGAAGGTGCTTGAGGCTTCTTTAGGTTTTAGGGTTCAGCCTTTAACTGGAATCCTGGCCCAGGTTCCTGTTACAGTTCAGATGGAAAAGGGAAAAAGGACTGCCATGATCCACTGGGGTCTGTGCTGAGCGTTTGGCACTGTCCCATTGGCATCCCTGTCTCCAGGCTGGAGAGACATGGATTGGACAGATGGACACTCAGGGGATGAGGGGTGGGCTGGGGGGGGGTCCCTCAAGGAGCTGTGGGAACCTCAGGAAGTTGAACAGGGCCATGGGCTGGAGCTGGATGGGAGCAATTCCAAGCACAAATCCAGGCTGGATGGGGAAGGAAGGGATGGAGAGCAGCCCTAAGGAGAAGGATTTGGGATGTTGGTGGGTGAGGCTGGACCTGCCCCATTCCAGAACCCCCCGTGCCCTGGGCTGATCCCAGGGCGTGGGCAGCAGGAAAGGAAAGGAAAGGTGGGAATTGTGCCCCTGTGCCCCGCTCAGGTGAGACCCCCCTGCAGAGCTGCTCCAAGCCCTGGGCCAACAGCACAAGGACGTGGAGCTGCTGGAGAGAGCCCAGAGGGGCCACGGANGAGGGTGGGGAGGCCCTGGCATGGAATTCCCAGAGAAGCTGTGGGTGCCTCTGGATCCCTGGAAGTGTCTAAGGCCAGGTGGGATGGGGCTTGGAGCATCCTGGGATAGTGGAAGGTGTCCGTGCCCTTGGAAGAGGGTGGCACTGGGTAGTTTTTAAGGCTTCCTTCCATTCCAAACCATTCCATGAGGATTCAGCTCTGGTCAGGAGCTTGACTGAGTCTCTGTGTGTTCCAGGACAATCGGGACCATCTCAGGGAGGGGTCTGAACGTGTCCAGTTGCTCAGAATCCTTCAAAAAACCCAACCCGGGCTGAGAAATGGAAACAAAAGCAGAATCTTGAAAGGAAACTTATCTGGAAATGCCTGGCAGGGCCCGGGGAGGGGGAACTCCCACGGAGAACGGGATACAGGGATTGAATCCGAGGCCAGGCTCAGGGCTGAGTCCCCGTGTAACTTTTTGAGGGTCAGTGTGGTCAGGGCGGAGAAGGGGAGCACCCACGAACAATAATCCCTGTTTGCTCCACGGGCTGAGGGAGAAACTTCCTCTGCTGCAGCTCTTGCCACGGAAAACAGGGATAACAGGCAGGGTGTTCCTTAGGAAACCAGCAGCTCCGGGTGGCTGCACTTCCCGGGCGGTGGGAAGGGGAGATGGGAGTAAAACCATTGGGAAATGCTGGAATCAGCCTGGTCAGACCTCTTGATTGGAGTGAGGTGTCAGAGCTGGGGCAGGGGTTGCTCCAAGCTGAGCACACTTGGATTGTTTTTCCAGGATTCCCTCTGGATCAAACCCTGGAAAGCCTCCCAGTCCAACACACGTTCCCCTTTTTACGGGATCTAATCCAGGGCTTCTTTTTGCCCTGAATTTCCATAGGGGTGAGAGGTGGGAGGTGCAGGACAACACCTGGAGAGTCCCCGGGGGGATTTGAGGAGAGGCGGGGGCTTGGGTGCTGCTGGAGCTGCCTGTGGGCTTGAGCTGGGAATATTCCCATGCTGGGAATGGTGCTGGGGGCTGGAGATGTCATGGAGTGCCTTTGGGCTGAGGAGGAGCTTTCCTGGTGCTCCCTGCTGGCTCCAGGCCCCGGTGCCGCTCTGGGGTGTCTGTGGGGGGAGCAGGGATGAGCACCCTGGATGGGTGGAAGGTGTCCCTGCCCATGGCGGGGCTGGAACGGGATGAGCTTCAAGGGCTTTTCCAAGTCCACTCTGTGATCCCATGAGCTGCCTGATCCTGGGATTCCATGAGAGAGTGTCCTTCCATCAGCGCCCGACTCTGTCCCTTTAATTCCCCCTCTCCTCTCCAGCTTCGCTCCCTTTCCCTCTGACATCACTGTCTGGGGAAGCAAAGCCTTTTTTTTGCCTGGTTTTTCCTTTTTACCGGTTTGAACGGAAAAAAGCCCGCGAGGCGCGCCGGGCCCGTTACCTGCGTCACGTTCGCCCGGCGGGGAGCGCGGCGGGACAGACCCTGCCCGGGAAAACAATCCCGGCNAGCGGCGTGGGAGTTCCCGGCGGAGCGTTGAGTCACGGCCGTGGCTGGCGGGGCAGAGGAGCCTCCTCGGGGCTCTGCGAGCAGGCAGAGTTCAACCAGCCCGGGCTCACGGCGGCTTCCAGGGCCGGGGGTTTCATCCAGGGGTGCTCCCAGCTGGAAGAGGAGTTTCGAGTTGTTGCTAGAAGCGAATGAAAGCGTCTCCGCGCGGTTGCTCCGGTGTAAATGATTCATCTCGCCGAGCGCTCGGGCTGATTGCGCGGAGCTGTCAGGGCCAAGGTCTTCCATGTGTTTGAAATTCCCTGTGGAGCAACCAA
>VZRJ01009184.1:47567-76586 GCA_013397565.1 Ptilonorhynchus violaceus | reverse complement strand
TCCTCCTCCTGCTGCTGCTGGTGCTTGCAGAGCACTCAGCCCGTTTTGGGCTTCTCCAAATGTGTAAATGTGATAAATGCACTTTGTAGTGGCAGCCCTGGGCTCCGTGGGGAGGCTGCCCACGGGGCTGGGTCCCACACGAGTGGGAATCAACACTTTGGGCAACACTCCTGGAAAAAATGGCTTTTCTGGTGCAGCTGACCCCGAGGATGTGGCTGCCCAAGGCTTTTTATCAGTGTTCGTGTGATGAAGTTCTCTTGGAAGCTCCTTGGAAAGGAGAGTCCGGATCATTCCCTTCTCCAAGTGCTGTGCTGAGGAGCCTCCCCCAAAAAGCAGCTGGGCTTTGATAGGTTTTGTACAAAAAGCTGAATTAACCGAGTTACTCAATGAACTCCAAGGATATAAGTATTGCCGGGCTCATCCCGTGGGTCGGGAAAAGGAGCGGGAGCGCGGGGATGAGGATAAATCACGGGGCGAGAGCAAAGCGAAGGGAGAACCGCGCGTTCCTCGTCGCACACTCGCTGCCAGACACTTGGATTGGAGCAAGGGTGATATTTAGGAATATCAGATCAGGAGCTGGATTCCAGCACTGGATGGGCTGAGGTGGAAGAGGCTTTTTAGGGAACGAGGAGCCGGGGGGGGGGGGGGGTTGAGGCCAAGTCCATGTGGAGAACAAACCTGGGGAATGCTGCGTTTCTAAACTCCTTTTGTTTCACGACCTGGAGTGGAGTTTAAAAAAAAAAAATCATCTCATTGTTGGGCCTGGTTTCCTGAGCCGAGGGAGAGGTTTGTCAGCCAAAGCCCCGACAAATTGTGTGCCGTGATAAGGAGCGAACAGCAGACGGCAGCGGGGCCCGGCCCCTCGGCATCCCGACGGGCAAACTCCAAGCAGGAGCCGTGTCAGTGCGCCGAGTTTACACCTTGCAATAATAATCCCGCTTTTATCTGATCCGGGGGGGATTTTATAACTCTGGAATGGCTCTTTGGCAGGGTGCCAGCCCTGCTGTCATTTTTTATTAACGTTCTTTTTTTTTTTCTTTCCCCCTGTAGCCGGTCTGCTTTGCTGCTTTTTTTCTTCTTTTTTTTTTTTGTCTTCCCTAAGATTGCTGAAGGAATATGTATCCCATTCCTAGGGATATTGGGGAATGGTGTTTTAAAAATGCAGTGTCTCAGCCCGTCAGAGGGGTCTCTAAAACCATCCCACTAATCAAAACCACCAACGCCAACCACAGCCAACATCGCTCCCTTTAAATCATCAACCCCCTTCCTCCCGGGCCTTATCTCTTGGCTCATCAGGAAAAACCTAATTAGATCCTGCTCAAAAGTAAATATTGGTGGGTGGAGGTGAGGGGAGGTGAGACTCCAGCAAACGGGTGCAGAAAACAGAAGTTGTACAAACCCTGTGAAAATGTTGGAGTTTTAAAGGAGCTCGTTCCTCGTGGAGGCGGTGAAACAATTCCCTCAGGGTGGCTCTGGAGGAGCCTGGAGCAGCCCATGCCCTGCTCTGGAAAGGATCCCGTGGCGTTGGGAATGACCCCTTGGCTTTGGGGTGCGGGTTTGGGGCTGGGGTCGCTCGGTCAGGGGGAGTTGAGTTGCTTTGAAAAATTCAGCTGTGAAAAATTCAGCTACAAAAAGATTCAACTGTGACTTTCCAGTGGTGTTTTCAGCCCAAACATTCCGTGTTTCCTGCAGAACGTGGGGTCTGTGCTTGGGGGCTGGGGTTGGCTCAGTTGGGTTCTGATGGGTGGGGAAGGTGGAGCCGCTGTTCCCAACCTTGGGGGAGCCGTTTCAGGATGGATCCTGGAATGTTGAGGGAAGTCCTTCCTATGGAGGACTTGGAATTACAAAATCCCGGAATGGTTTGGATGGGAAGGGATCTTCAAGCCCACCCAGTGCCACCCCTGCCATGGGCAGGGACATGTCCCACTATCCCAGGGTGCCCAAAGGTCTCCTGGAAGGTCCCTGGGACTGCCCAGTGACCAACCCCAGTCCACAACCGTGGGTCACCGACCTCAGCCTGCCCCTGGAGGGGGAAAGGTGCCTTTGCCTCTCCTCCCAGCCAGTCTGGAAAGAGAATTCCTGTCAGGGACTGGGAATTCTGCTGCGACAGAGCCATGGGGCTGTTCCTGGTCTCCCAGGCTGCTGGATGAGGGAAGTAGCTGTGCTCAGAGGGAACTTCATCTCCCTGAATGCAGCACTTTGTGTGTTATCCCTAAATGCAGCATCAGCCACGAGCAGACGTGGGGGTTTTTTCCCGGTTTTTTATGGTCCCATTAAGCAGAGCGAGCCGGGAGATTGATAGTCCTGGATAATGGAGGCAATTTGACAGAATAACCCCAAAATGAGCTCGCTTTCATGGAAACCACACCAAAAGGTGAGGGGATTTCTGAGCTGATTTGTCATCCCCCGAGGGCTCCGTGGCTTTGCCGGTGTCACCCGGCCTTTGATGTGGTTCCTCGAGCGGTGCCTCTTCCCCGCGCTCCTCCGGGTCCTTTATGGGAAACAGAGCCTGAAAAATCCCAAAGTGCTTCCCCTGCAGGTCGTTTTTCATCCCTTCTGTGCCACGGCAAAGCCACGGAAGGGTCGTTCTGCCGCACCCCCGGCCTGGAAGGCGCTGGGAAGGAGCTGGGGGTGGGAGCGGGGAGTTCCTATGGATAACCCCAAATGTGCTTCCTCTGGGCCTCAGCCCAGCTCTGCCTTCCCCTCCAGGTGAAACCGAAACCTCGGTGACTTCACGGAGTTGAAGCGAATTCGATATTTCTCACTTGTAGGTCACTCCAGTCCAGATTGTTTCCTGCCAGGAATGGGGGAGGGAGGGAGGGGGGGAGGGAGGGAATGCCCTCCTGGAGATGGAAAAGCCATTACCGTTCCTTCTGGCGTGTGCAGGGCCTCGTTCCAGGATCACACCTTCCGCAGGGGCTCCAGCTCCCGGCCGGCTGCGGTCGGAATGTGCCCCTTGTAGGTCGGGATTTGGCTCTGGTGTTCCCAGAGGGAAAGGGAACAGACATCCACTGCCTGACTGTAGGGCCATTTCTTGCCCTTTAGGGTAGAAATCCCTGGAAAATCTCTTCACATTTATAACCTTCCCCCCAACAAGTTCCCAAAGGTGAAGATTCCTAAAGGTCAGGATTGCTCCTGGTGGGCTGCAAACCTTTTGTGCCATCAGGAGCATCCTCTGGCTGCTTTTTGAGGATATCTGGGAGTTGGGACGTGCATTTTTTTTCCTTTTTATCTTCACTCGGGCGGTGGGGAAGCCCTGGCACAGGTTGCCCAGAGAAGCTGTGGCTGCCCCTGAATCCCTGGAAGTGTCCAAGGCCAGGCTGGACAGGGCTTGGAGCAGCCTGGGATAGTGGAGGGTGTCCCTGCCCATGACAAGGCATTTGGAATGGGATGCTCCTTGAAATCCCTTCCAAACCAAACCATTCTGTGATTTTCCTGGTAGGTCCTTGGACTTTCATTCAGGTCAGAATTCTTCTCCTGATAAACCTCAGTTTATTTGCATTAAAAGTGCAAAATCAAAGCATGGTGGTGAATTCCACGTGGAGCTCCTTGGCCCGGAGCGATGCCGGAGGGACAGCTTTTCCCAACATTGGGGTTTTCTAAAGAACTGGAATTTGTGAGATCTTATTGATATTTGATTCGGATCTTATCAATATTGACATCGGGCCACGTCCTGCTGTGCCCCTCTCGGCAGAGCTGAGCCTGAAGGAAGTTTAATCCCTGTTGGAAAAGAGCTGTGGGACCAAGGCCGGGTATCCCTGGAGAGCGCTTCCATGAGCTCCTCCACGACACCAACTCCGTGTCCAGCCTGGAATGCTGAGCGCTGCCTGCCCAGGGCCGGGCCAGGGGAGTGCAGGGCTGGCAGCAGCATCCTCCAGCTCGTTATCCCAGATTTCCCTCTCCCATGACCGCCTTTGCTCCGCGCTCCCGCTCCGCCCTGGTTAATGATCCGTTCCCAGCTCAGTGCTTCATCCAAAACTTCGCCTTTCCCACCCTTTGATTTCTCCCTCTCTTTAAGAAGGAGGATTACATAAACGGGAGGGTTTAATGAGCACACTGGGCTTGCTTTTGGGGCAATTTCCAGCGGGTCCGGGGTTATAACTTCATTAGGGCTGGGTTGGGAAAGCGATGGCGGCGCTGGGCGTATCTGAGGGAGCGCTGAGCCCCCACCCTTTGTTGTGTTCTCTTCAGAAGGACCGAGCGCTCTCTCCCCTTTTTGAAGTCCTAATTCCCTTTATAGGGTGTCGCAAGGCCTTTCTATAGCGTCGTGCCTCTGAAGTCGGGGGTTTCTCCTGCCAGAAACGTCCCTTTTCCCCCCGATGGCTTCCAGTCCTGACGTGGGGAGCGAACTCCGTCCCGGGCCGCGTCCACCCAGACCTTTCCCGGGGCTCTCTTGCAAAAATCCCCATTGTTGGGACTCATCCCCGAAGAGATCCCTTTGATGGGCTGGGGTGGGAGTCCCCCTGCTCGGCTGGGAGGAGCACTCGTAGTAAATAAACTAAATAAAAGTAAAAAAAAGCGGGGGCTGCTGCAGCTTTGCCACCGCTAGAGGTCAAGGTTGTGCTGCGGGATAGCTCATCCCGGGATTCGCTCCGAATTCCCGGTGCAGCCACCCCCAGGGTCGGCTTTATCCGCGGAATTTCGTTATCAGTGACCCTGCTCGTTAATTGAGGCAAAGCTGGTTGTGCGTGCTCGGGGTGAAGAGCGCTGTGAGGTGGATTTTCCACCTTTGAGGTGGATTTTCCCAGGAATGGGACATCCGTGCCCGGCTTGGGTTTTCCTCTTGTTCACACATAGGAATTGCTCAAGGGATCAGTCTCTGGTGGGGTTTTGCTTCCCAAGGAGGGATCCCAAAGGGAGTTTGAGGCTGGCAGAAGCTGCTCCTGGATTGGTTTTGGGTGATGTTGGTACTTCCAGATGTTGAAAAAGGAAATAATTCAGGAGGTTTGCACACGGATGAAGCTTTGTGCTCTCCGCAGTTCGGGTGGCAAAAGTCATTAATAATTAGCGATTTTTAATAGGATCCATTTGTTTTAATCCTCCTTTGGTTTCCCTGCTCAGCTGTACCTGCAGTAGGATTTATGGTTTTCCTGCTTCCTTCTAAATCCAGGCTGTCACATTCCCATTGGGAAGGGGATTGTCCTCTTTTGTCACCTCGGAGAATCCTGGAATTCCAGAATGTCCAACCTGGGCTAGTGGGAGGTGTCCCTGCCTGTGGCAGAGTTGGAATGAGAGGATCCTAAAGGTCCTTTCCATCCCTTCTGTGATTCCATGATTTCCACACTCCTTTCTTCTGTTATATAAACAATCCACAGCAAAATAGAGGAAGGATCCTCTAAATCTCTGTCAGAATCCATATAAATCCCAGGTTTTCAGAGTGTTTATTTTCTAGTTACAGCAGAACACAGAGCCACGTGCTGAGCACCACGACATCCTTGGGATTGGCCTTTTCCCCCTTGCTTTGGCTGGGATTTGGCGCTGGAGACCCCTCGTGTGTCTGCGCTCTTCCCGTTCCTGCTCCTTCCCCTTGGGTTTGGACTCGATCAGCTCTCGAAAAACAGGGGCTAAATGGGTTTCCCTGTCCATGATTGTGCTCCACAACAATGAGGGAACACAGGGGGGGTTTCCAGCGGGGTCACAGCACACCCCAAACCCCCCAAATCCCCGGGATAACTCGGCGTGTTCCCGGCCCTCCATCCCAGCGCTGCGTTCGCGCTCGCTCCCTTTCCCGGCTCCTGCCCACGAACAGCGCGGGCTTGAAGCCTCCCGGGCTCCGCAGGAACACTCCCAGGCACCTCTGGGGCCCAGATGTGGAACGTTCTGTGCTTCCACGGGCTGGAAAAGAGGAACAAACCCGGCGGTTCAGGAGGTCCTGGGCTGCGGGCGGCAACGGTCCCCACGTGGCCCGCGGATCCAGCGGATCCAGCAGATCCGAGTGTTTGGATTTGGAAGGAGTCACAATCTCGTTCTGTGCTGTTGCACAATCCCCGGCCTGGTTTCCCAGTGAATCCTGGGATATCTGGGTTAGGGAGAGTGCGCCATGTCTGGGTTCCCTGGGGTTGTCTCCCCTCAGGACTGGGGCTGGATCTCGTGCCTGCAAACCCCATTAAATCCCGGGCTGAAATGTGGAGTTTTTTTTCCAGGCACAGCAGCAGAGAAACCTGGACAACATCGTGTCCCAGCACCCCAGGATAAGTGGGGGGAAGAAATCCAAGAAGGAATTCAGCGCCAGCTCCGAGCTGGAGGTGAAGAACACCAGCCCCATGTCAGAGCAGGATTCGGGGATCCTGGACGTGGAAGATGAGGATGAGGATGAGGAGGTGAGTGTGCGATGTCAGATTAGGGACGTTGGGCACTTTGGGGGGCCTGTGCTGTCTCCAGGGCCTGCTGGGAGTCAGGAAGGTGCAGAATGGGCTGGAGAATGTGGGATGTGTCTCAAAATTTGGGTTTTTTGCACTTTTATCCCTATTCCCATTACCAGGCTCAGCAGAGAGGCCAAGGGTTGAGAGTTGCCCATCCCAGTGTGTCCCCAGCATTGGGTGCTGGTGGAGAAGATCCACCCCCCATTTAAGAGGATAAATTGCTCCAGAGCCCACGAGATCCTTGGCCTCTTCTGTGGGATGTCTGTCCTGGTTTGTGTTTGGACAAAGGATTGTGGCAGGATGGAAGTTTTGAATTTGAATCCCTTGATGTGCTCCCTTCTTCCCTTCCCTTCCCTTCCTGCTGCTCCCTCACCCCTGACAGTTCTGTCTGGGAACCACAAACCATCACCTGGTGTTGCTGTTGGCTTTGCCTTCCTCCCGGTGCTGGAGGCTGGTGCAGCTCTGGGACAGCCGGGATTTGGGCTGTTTGACAAGGATTAGAGTTCCATGTTTCAGGAAAGGCAGCTTGGAGATCCACACCTGGAGTGCAGGACGTGAGGGGTTGAGTTTTTCCATGTGTTCATCGTTCCTTGGGATGCAGCCGTGTCCTGGACCTTTTGGGAAGTTGCTTTTTCTCTTTTGTTGAAGCCTCTTATGTCAAAAAAATGGTATTTCCAGCTCCAGCCTGTCTCTGAACTGAGGGTGTTTGTCACCCTGAATGTGACAGTCCATGGCCATCCAGGGAAGGGGATTAGGGACAGGTTTCTGAAGTTCAGAGTGGGGTTGTTGAGGTGGTTCTGTGCTCTCTGTGCTCCTGTTCCGCCTTTTTCCTGCAAATCAGTTCCCTCCTTTCCATGGCTGCTGTACATCCAAAGCTGACTGAGGTCAGGACTTCCCTTCACAGGGACTGAATTGTGGGGTCAGCCCAGAGCCCTCGAGCTGCTCTGGAACCGTCTGGGTGGGCTCTTCAGTCCTCGTCAACATGGGATGAGTCCAGAGGAGGCCACGGAGCTGCTCCAGGGCTGGAGCCCCTCTGGAGCCAGGCTGGGAGAGCTGGGAATGTTCCCCTGGAGAAGAGAAGGCTCCAGAGAGAGCTCAGAGCCCCTGCCAGAGCCTAAAGGGGCTCCAGGAGAGCTGGAAAGGGACTTGGGACAAGGCATGGAGGGACAGGACACAGGGAATGGCTTCCCACTGCCAGAGGGCAGGGTTAGATGGGATATTGGGAAGGAATTCCTGGCTGTGAGGGTGGTGAGGGGCTGAGATGGAATTCCCAGAGCAGCTGTGGCTGCCCCTGGATCCCTGGCAGTGTCCAAGGCCAGGCTGCACGGGGCTTGGAGCAGCCTGGGACAGTGGGAGGTGTCCCTGCCCATGGCAGGGGTGGCACTGGATGGGCTTTAGGTTCCATTCCCACCCAAACCATTCCATGATTCCATGTCAGGCAGGTCAGTCCCATTCCCTGGTGAGTTTAAAGCCAGGTTGGTGGCACAGGGGTGACCCCACGGGGGGGGTGACCCTGCGGCTGGGGCTGGGCAGGAGGGCTCTGTCCCGGTCCCTGTCCCTGTCCCTGTCCGTGTCCCTGTCCCTGTCCCTGTCCGTGTCCGTGTCCGTGTCCCGGGCGGGCAGTGGCCGCTGTCCGTGGTGTTGAAGAGCAGCGTGGGGGGGGCAGCAGCCGCGGGACCCCTGGATCCGCCCGGCCGGACCTCCTGGAGCCCCGTGGAGGGAACCCCACGGCCCCTCCTGCCGGCATCGCCCCGGGGAAAAGGGAAGTGGTTCCTGATCAGCTTGGAGTTCCCCGTGTTCCTTCCTTGTAGAATCATGGAATGTTCCGAGTTGGAGGGGCCCACAGGATCATTGATCCCACCCCTGTCCCTGCACAGACGCCCCAACAATCCCACCCTGTGCATCCCTGGGAGTGTTGTCCAAGTGCTCCTGGAGCTCTGGCAGCCTCGGGGCCAGGACCATTCCCTGGGGAGCCTGGTCAGTGCCCAGCACCCTCTGGGGGAAGAATCTTTCCCTGATATCCAACCTAAACCTGCCTGGCACAGCTCCAGCCGTTCCCTGGATCCTGTCCCTGCTCACAGAGAGTGAATCCTCCTGGGCATTTTTCCTTTTCAGAAAGAAAATTATTTATTTATCAGTCAAAAAAAATCTCTCAGATGGAAATGGAGGCATTACAACTTCGGGCCCCTTGAGACAAGAAGGACACGGAGGGGCTGGAGCGTGTCCAGGGCAGGGAATGGGGCTGGGAAGGGGCTGGAGCAGCAGGAGCGGCTGAGGGAGCTGGGAAAGGGGCTCAGCCTGGAGAAAAGGAGGCTCAGGGGGGACCTTGTGGCTCTGCACAGCTCCTGACAGGAGGGGACAGCCAGGGAGGGTCGGGCTCTGCTCCCAGGGACAAGGGACAGGAGGAGAGGGAACGGCCTCGAGCTGTGCCAGGGCAGGCTCAGGTGGGATCCAAGGCAATCACTTATCCCTTTTCCTGATTGAGGGAGTCATTCCTCACTTTTCATCTTCTCCTGTGAGCCCTTTCTCCTTATGATTGTCTGATCCCTGCAGGAATATTGTTAATTCGGAGTCTCCAGAGTTGATCCTTAATGCTTGGAATTACTGGTTTAAAGTGTCCTGAGTGGAACTGAGCTGGGTCTCTTTTCCTGCACATTCCCCTGCGTTCTGGATTTGGGGAATTCCAGGGACAGCACTGACCGGACACATGGGCTCGGTTGGGCTCTGCCCGTCCTCCAGAGCACTGGGCTTACAGCTGTCTAGGAAACAGGGAATGTTCTACCAAGAAAACCCCAGGATGGAAAACAGGAGGATTCTGGGTGGTCCCGATTTCAGTTCAGACAGGAGAGCTCCCGATCCCGGTGCACAGGCTGGAAATGGGGCTGAATGTCCTTTGTTCTCCTCCAGGAATTCTCTGCAGCCCCTCAGCCTTTGCTGTGGAGCTCGGCACCGAGCCTGGGTGAGGTGCTGATCCCGTTGTTCCTCACCCCCACGGAGCAATCCCTCCTTCTCTGCAGAGAATTTCCAGGAAAAGCTTGGAGAGGGAAGAAAAGCGGGAGGGTTTGGCTCGTGCTGTGGCTTCCAGCGTGGACGGTGCTGTCCCTTGGAGTGGCTCTGCCAGCTGCACTTCGGGGACAAACACGGCGCACTGCCCGCTCCGGACACGCCATGGTCCAGACGTTTCCCACTTCAACGCGGATCCCTCCCGAGGTGGGAGCTCCGTCTGGAACGGAAGCCAGGCACTGGGCACAGCTGCGGATCAGACTGGGAGAAGGCTCACATTTGGGTTTTATGGATGTCCGGTGGCAGGAGCATTCCCATCTCACGCTGAGCAGCTCCCAGTCTGTCCGGCCGGTGCCAAGCGTTCCCTTTGTAGTGACAAACATCCCGGGAACTACAAAGCTCCTCCAGATTCTTCTCATTTCCAGCCGCTTTTCTTTTGTGATCGTGTGGATTCCAGCAGGATGAACTCCCCACAGTTGTCCCTCTTCCTCCTTGTCCCCACACCAGCCTGGTCAGGTGTCCTGGGAGCGGCCGGCTCCAGCCTGGCTCCCCGGTGCTCCTTTGGGAGCGAAGGGAAGTTCTAGGGAAGGACATCCCGGGAAAACCGGGGGGTTTCCAAGCCGCTGGAGAACAAATCCACCAATTCCAGGCGGTTTTTGTTTGGAGAAGGAGTTCGGCACTCAGGACATCCTCAGGTGGGAGGTGTAGCCAAGCCCCATCCTGCTCCTGGCATTCCCTGCGCTCGGCCTGGCTCCGGGAACGCGCTGCAATCCTCCGAGCCAGCGTCATAAATTCCCCACGGAGTTTTGGGAGCCGGAGCCGGAGCCCGGGGAGCTCTCCCTGATAAATGGCTTTGCTCGGTGCCATCAGCTCCGCCTCGCGTGCGCTCCCACCGGGAATGACGCAAGGAACGTCTGGGACCCCGGGAGAGCCCTCGGCGTTCCCAGACGGAGCCGTCTGCCTGTTGTCTCCAGCCCGAGCCAGGGGGAGGTCAGGGAGTCTGCAGGACCAGCCGGCCACTCCCAGGGCTCCAATAGCCCTACACCCTCCTGACCCTATGGAATCAGGGATTTTTTTCCGCTTAGTTTGAGCCGTGGGACGCGCTGGGATGGGCAGAGGATGCTGAGATCGGAAAAGATGGAGCAAATCCACAGCGGGGTTTGTTCTGTGCCCCCGTTCCGTGTGGGATAAAGGGCATTTGGTGTGGGATAAAGGTCATTTGGTGTGGGATAAGGGGCATTTGGTGTGGGATAAAGGGCATTTGGAATAGGTGAAAGGACTTCCCTGCTGCCTGTGCCCAGAGAGATGAGATGTGATTTGTAGGATTTTTCAGTTGTTTGGATTGGAAGGGACCTTAAAGCTCATCCCATTCCACCCCATCCATGGGCAGGGACACCTTCCACTATCCCAGGCTGCTCCAAACCCCATCCAACCTGGCCTTGGACACTGCCAGGGATCCAGGGGCAGCCACAGCTTCTCTGGGCACCCTGTGCCAGGGCCTCTCCACCCTCCCAGCCAGGAATTCCTTCCCAATATCCCATCTATCCCTGCCTTCGGGCACTGGGAAGCCATTCCCTGTGTCCTGTCCCTCCATGCCTTGTCCCAAGTCCCTTTCCAGCTCTCCTGGAGCCCCTTTAGGCTCTGGCAGGGGCTCTGAGCTCTCCCTGGAGCCTTCCCTTCTCCAGGGGAACATTCCCAGCTCTCCCAGCCTGGCTCCAGAGGGGCTCCAGCCCTGGGAGCAGCTCCTTGATGTCCCCTGGGCTCTCTCCAGCAGCTCCAGATCCTTGTCCAGAGGGCTCCAGAGCTGGATGTGGTGCTGTTGGCAGCAGTGGAGTTTTAGGGATGCATCCTGGAATGTTTGTGTCAGCTGGAGTCAGCCCCTGCTCCGTGCCCTCTCTTGGAGCGGAGCCTCTGTGGGTTCTGGGTCGTGTTCCCCTGTCCCAGCTCATCCACGGGTGCCAATCCATGGCCCCGTGGGATGGTTCCCAATTTCCTGGATGGAGGATTCTCTGGAATCCCTGGTGTTCCAGTCTGGAGGGTTTTCACCCTCACTGAGGGCCCAGACCCGTGCTCGTGTCAGGTCTTTCCATCAAAAACCACCCGGGATCGGAGATTCAAGCCCTTGAATCCCAAATTTTCCAGATCCGGAGCAAAGCATCCCTTAACTCCGGGCCAGCCTCGAGCTGGTGGCAGCCACGGCCGAACATTTCCTTGGAAAACTTGGCCTCCATGGGTTAAAGGAGCCGCAGGAATTGTTTCACCCGGCTTGCAGGAGGAGTCTGGGAGTTACAGAGCCTGACAGCCCTGCCCTGCTCCCAGCTCCGGGAACGTGCCTGCCGCGGGATTTGGGAACGAGATGGGGGCAGCCGACGGCGCGTGCACCGGGAAGGGTTGGGACAAGATGAATAAAACCTTTGTTCTGCAAATCAGGAGGGATAAAACCCCAGGATGGGGCTGGAGGGAGATGTCAGGGGAGCCTCAGTCCCGTCCTCGGGGCGGCCGAGCTCCCGTGGCATCGGCACGGCTCAGGAATCCGGGATTTATGGATTGTTGGGAGCACTGGCAGTGCAGCTCTGGCTCGGGGAATCAAGGCACTCCTGCAGTGCTAAGCCTGAGTTTTTAGATGTGTCTGAATATCTGATAAATCCCTGAACCTGGGAATAGGGGAGATGCTAAAGTGTGCGAGGTGTTACATGAGCCACAGGGAGAATTTCATGGAATCCCAGTCTGGTTTAGGCTGGAAGGGACATTAAAAATCATCCCATTCCTCCCCTGCCACAGACAGGGACACCTCCCACTGTCCCAGGCTCCTCCAAGCCCTGTCCAGCCTGGCCTTGGACACTGCCAGGAATCCAGGGGCAGCCACAGCTTCTCTGGGCAACCTGTGCCGGGGCCTCCCCACCCTCCCAGCCAGGAATTCCTTCCCAACATCCCACCTATCCCTGCCCTCTGGCAGTGTGAAGCCATTCCCTGTGTCCTGTCCCTCCAGGCCCTTGTCCCAAGTCCCTCTCCAGCTCTCCTGGAGCCCCTTTAGGCTCTGGCAGGGGCTCTGAGCTCTCCCTGGAGCTTTCTCTTCTCCAGGTGAACATTCCCAGCTCTCCCAGCCTGGCTCCAGAGGGGCTCCAGCCCTGGAGCAGCTCCGTGGCTCCTCTGGGCTCTCTCCAGCAGCTCCACGTCCTTCTGCTGGATGCAATTCCATACAATCTGTGTATCCCCAGCCCTGTATTGATTATTCTGGGAAGATTTGGAATAACAGGATTATTATTTCTTTTACAAAGCCGTGTGTGCAGAAGAGCTGCCCTGGTTCTTTTCTTAAAATATATTTCTATTATTCTGTCATTACTTATATTTATATTTACACCCCCCATAAAACCCCATCCCAGTTTCAGGGCCTTGTCTTTATTTGCACCAAACGTCCTTGTGGGTCAGGATTTGGCCTTCCCCGTGTGATCCTGCTGTTCCCGGACCAGGAATTCCGAAGCTCGGGGAGGTGGGAGCTGTGCGGAGCGGCCCGGCGGATTCTTCCCGGGCCTGTGTGTGTGGGCTTGGAAGTTCGTGCCGGAGATCAGAGCCCGCAAATGTTGCTTTGAAGGAATTTCTCCGGGGGAGTCGAGCCCGGCTCTTTGGCAGTGTCCCGATTCCTGCAGTCTTTATCGGGAAAATTCCTCCGTGGAGCCCGTTCGAGCCGGAGCGGCGAATCCAAGCGGAGCAGAACCGTTTGATCCCGGATCGAAATTCGCTGGAAAGCGTTGCCTGCTTGGACGGGGCTGGGGAGGGATGACAGATTCCTCCTCCCTAAAAAAAACCCCGGCAGGGACTCGGCTCCGGCCCCTCTGGGTGGTGGCCAGGGAGCTGCCCACGCTGCCCCGGTGCTCCAGGGGTATCCAGGGGTTTCTCCAGGGATTTCTGAGCCGGGAGGGTTTAACTGTTGAATTGTTTTGCCAACTGGGAACCGATTACTCTGAACACTGGTGGAATGAAGGGAGGGAAAAGCTGCGTCTGGGGAGTCCACACACGAGCTGAGGTGTGGATCTGGGAGCTGTTCAGGGAGTTTAGGAGGATTGGGAGACTGGAAATGGAAAATAAATGCAGGAAGGCAGGAGAAAATTGGGATTAACTCAGTGGAAAGGCTGCCTCCTGTGTGCAGGTGTCAAATGAAGCCTTGGAAAAGGTAAAAGGAAAAGGTTTTGGTGAGAGGGATGAGCCAGGTTCAGAGCCCTTGTCCTTGGTTCTGCTGTGACCAGGGAATCCTGGAATGGTTTGGGTTGGAAGGGACCTTAAATCCCATCCAGTCCCATCCCCACCCCCTGCCATGGGCAGGGACACCTCCCACTATCCCAGGTGGATCCAAGCCCCATCCAGCCTGGCCTTGGACACTTCCAGGGATCCAGGGGCAGCCACAGCTTCTCTGGGAATTCCATGCCGGGGCCTCCCCACCCTCCCAGCCAGGAATTCCTTTCCAATATCCCATCTATCCCTGCCCTCTGGCAGTGGGAAGCCATTCCCTGTGTCCTGTCCCTCCATGCCTTGTCCCAAGTCCCTCTCCAGCTCTCCTGGAGCCCCTTTAGGCTCTGGCAGGGGCTCTGAGCTCTCCCTGGAGCCTTCTCTTCTCCAGGTGAACATTCCCAGCTCTCCCAGCATTCGGGTGGGGTGTGCTGAACAGGATCACATGGTGATCCCAGCCCCATTTCTCACTTGGAATCCTTCCTCCTTCCTGGTGAGCCAGCCCTGCCTGGCCAGAAGAGCCTTTGGGATGCAGAGCTTGGTGCACGGGAGGAAAGGAAATCCCAGGGACCTGGATGAGCCAGCTAAAATCCACCCCAGCGATTCCTTCTCTTTGCTGCCTTGATCCCAGTGAGCCTCCTGCTTCCCCTTCCTGCACCTCTGGATTGGGACTGAGAAGTTTTGGGGATCCCGGGGCGATCCCGGTGCCGCAGGATGGGATTCCCCACGTCTGCAGCTTCAGCTTGTGTCCCTGCAGAGCACCCTGGGATGGTGGAAGTGTCCCTGCCCATGGCAGGGGTGGAATGGGATGGGCTTTAAGGTCCTTTCCAGCCCAAACCACTCTGGGATTCTGTGATCCAACATTTCAGCTCCGACCAGGACCCTCTGCAGTGCTGAGGTCCCGTTTCCTTGGCATTCGGAGATTCTTTTGCTCCAGTTCCATGCTAGAGAGGGGTTTATCCCACACAATCCCTGTTTTCCCTTTCCAGCTCTCCCTGCCGGGGCTCTCTCTCCAAATAAGGGGGACCCAGCCCCAGGCATTGGGGCAGCTCTGCTTGGGCTTGGCAAAGCCTCCCCCAGCCCCGAACTCCCCTTTCTCCATCCCAGCCCCAAATTCCCCTTTCTTCATCCCAGCCCCAAACTCTCCCTTCTTCATCCCAGCCCTGAACTCTCCTTTCTTCATCCCACTCTCAAGCTCCCCTTTCTTCTCCATCCCAGCCCTGAACTCTCCTTTCTTCATCCCACTCTCAAACTCTCCTGTCTCCATCCCAGCCCTGAACTCTCCTTTCTCCATCCCAGCCCTGAACTCCCCTTTCTTCATCCCATCCCCAAACTCCCCTTTCTTCTTCATCCCATCCCCAAACTCCCCTTTCTTCTTCATCCCAGCCCCAAACTCTCCTTTCTTCATCCCATCCCCAAACTCCCCTTTCTCCCTCCCAGCCCTGAACTCTCCTTTCTTCATCCCAGCTCCAAACTCCCCTTTCTTCTTCATCCCAGCCCCAAACTCCCCTTTCTTCATCCCACCAGCGCCACGCTCCGGGGCCTCATTAAAAACACGGCAAACAAACATCTTCCCAAGGCCTGTCCACCGGGCCCTTTCATCTCCTCCCCCTTTTCGCGGCACATGTCAACAGAACACTCCCCTCTCCGTGGATTTTGGGGAGAAGGGAGGCCGCCGGAGCTTTATGCCTCGGCCAGCTCCGTTTTAATGCGTGAACATCTCCAAAGGACACAAAAACCTCTTGTATGCAAATTCCTCCTGTGATCTTCCCTCTCCCCTCATCCCGCCCTCGCCGGCTGCTCTTCCCTGTCCCCGCGCTGGGCTCCGCTGTGCTGTTGAAAGGTGGTGGAGCCTGTGTGGCGCCGCTTCTCGGGGGGGAAAAACGCAAAATAAAGCACAAATGGGCCTTTTCAACCAAATCGAACTGGAAATCTAAAGAATGGGTTGGGATTTTTCCCTCCCCCCCCCCCCCCCCCCCCTTTTGTTGCATAAGGAGCAGCGGGGATTGTGCCAGGATCCATCGGAGCCTATGGTGGGAAGGAGTCTGGGCTGAGCCAAATGTTCAAGGGGATTGCAAATGGAGCAAGAACAGAATTAAAGGGCATTTTCTCTCTTCAGAACCCTTTAAAGTGAAGATATTTGGGGAGATCCCAGTAATGAAAGGGATTGCTCCGTACCTGAAATCCTGACTTTGCTCTGCTGAGCCTGCTGGTGTTGGAGCTGCACTCACCTCAAAGTGATATTTTGGAGTGGCACTGAATTTATTTAAAATTGTTTTAGAGTTGCACTCACCTATCTGTGATTTTTTAGCGTGACCTTTATTAATATGTGATTTTTTTAGGATTTAACTTGTCTCTGTTTGATATTTTAGTGTTCCACTGACCTATATTTCAATTTTTGGCAGTTGTACTTATTTATCCATGAAATTGTTGCAAGTTCCGCTCACTTAGATGTGATTTTTTGGAGTGACACTTATTTGTAGGTGATTTTTTTAGAGTTACACTCACCTAGATCTGATTTTTTCCAAGCAACATTTACTTACATGTGATTTTTTTTTAGGATTTAACTTGTCTCTGTGTGATATTTTAGTGTTCCACTTCCCTATGTTTAAATTTTTTGCAGTTGTCCTTATTCATCCGTGAAATTCTTGGGAGTTGTGCTCATGTGGATGTGTTGCCCACGTTTCACACGGATCCTTTCCCTGTTTCAGGTGCCTGGAGCCCAAGATTTGGTGGATTTCTCTCCGGTCTATCGATGCCTGCACATCTACTCAGTCCTGGTGAGTGACCCTGGGCTGTCCTTCCCGGTCTCAGGAACTCCATGGATCTGCTCCTTCTGGAGCACTGTTGGAATCGTTTGTGGCTGGAATGTGCAGCCCTGAGGGGGAAGATAGGCCAGGGGTGGATGGGTTTGGGGAAAATCCGTGGAGTTTCTTCATGCAGAGCACGGGAATACAAAGGGAATTTTCTCCGCTTGTCCCAAACCCTGAGCTTTTAATACATTTATATTTCTTAGCTGATGAATTTTCCTCCAAGAATTCTTCCTTGGATGCAGTAATTTCATTTCTCAGTGCAAATGGAGGAGTTTTGGGGAGGGATTGGTTGGATTCTGGTACTGTTTCCTCCAAGAATTCTTCTTTGGATGCAGTAATTTCGTTATTCCCTGCAAATGGAGGAGTTTTGGGGGAGGGATTGGTTGGATTCTGATGCTGTTTTCTCCAGGAGTTCTTTGGATGCAGTAATTCCATTTTTCAGTGCAAATGGAGGAGTTTTGGGGAGGGATTGGTTGGATTCTGATGCTGTTTCCTCCCAGAATTCTTCTTTGGACGCAGTAATTTCATTTTTCAGTGCAAATGGAGGAGTTTTGGGGAGGGATTGGTTGGATTCTGATGCTGTTTTCTCCAGGAGTTCTTTGGATGCAGTAATTCCATTTTTCAGTGCAAATGGAGGAGTTTTGGGGAGGGATTGGTTGGATTCTGATGCTGTTTCCTCCCAGAATTCTTCTTTGGACGCAGTAATTTCATTTTTCAGTGCAAATGGAGGAGTTTTGGGGAGGGATTGGTTGGATTCTGATGCTGTTTCCTCCCAGAATTCTTCTTTGGATGCAGTAATTTCATTATTCCCTGCAAATGGAGGAGTTTTGGGGAGGGATTGGTTGGATTCTGATGCTGTTTCCTCCCAGAATTCTTCTTTGGCCACAGTAACTCGGTTATCCCATGGAAATGGAGGGGTTTTGGGCAGGAATTGGTGTGAAATGAATCATTTGCTGCCCTCCAAACGCTGTTTGACAGGAGTGGCTTTGCTGCCATCCCCAGATCCATCACTTGCCTGTAGCACTCCAAGATTCCTGATGGAAAAACCCGGTCCAGTCGTGTCAGGGGCTCGTTTTTTGATGGAAAATTGTTCCTCTGAGCTGTGCCAGAACCTTCCAAGGCAGCTCCTGTTTCCAGAGGCTGCAGGATGAGCTGTGCTGGCTCCGGGTGTTCCGAGTTCATGGAGTTGTTGATTATGAATGGATGAGGAAGGCGGATAAGGCACCTTTGGAGCTAACCTGAAATTTCAGGGATGCTTCCAGCAGCATCCAGGCCTTGAATGTGCCATTCCGAAGAACCTGTGGGGTCTGCATCCATTTTTAGGGGACTTCGGAGTTCACCCTCCAACTCTGAATTTTTGGGATGCATCCCAGCCTTGAATGTGCCGTTCCAAGGAACCTTGGAGTCCCATCCGTTTTCCAGAGCCTTTGGAGCTCACCCTCCAACTCTGAATTTTAAGAAGGCATCTGAGCCTTGAATCTCCCGATCCACAGAACTTGTGGAGTCTCATCCCTTTTCCAGGGCCTCTGGAGCTCGCCCTCCCGCTTTTCGTTTCGGGGATGCTTCCAGCGGCATCCAGGCCTTGGATGTGCCATCCCAAAGCACCTGCATCCCTTTCCCAGGGCTGGGAGCTGCCGTGGGGCTCTTCCCTGCGGTTGGGCAGTGCAGGCCCCAGGCAGGGGATGAAAGGAGTGCTCTGTCCACGGCTCCCCTCCCTTCCCAGCCTTCAGAGGGAATTGTTTCCAAGGCCCTTCCAAAGGCAGCGTCTCCGGCANGGTTGGAAAGTGCCACTTTATTTGGGGAAATATGGATAATGAAAGCAGGATTGGGAATTCTGCTGGAGGGGCTCCAGTGCCTCGGTTTGATGGGAGGGTATGGATTTGATATGGCTCGAGTATGGATTTCATGTGGATTTGATGGTGTGGTTGTACATAAAGGTGTTCTGAGGAGGGTCAGGAGTTTCTGCTGGTGGATGGAGCAGTTCTGGACGTTCCAAGTGGTTGGATTCCTTGGATTTCAAGGCCAAGACGTGGAATTGCTTTGCTTTACGTAACAGAAGTGGTTTTGTTTCTGCACTGGGGTTTTTTGTTGCCTTGGTGCTTCACTTTTTAGTCTGAATCAGTGATTGATCCTCCCAAATGTGCCAGGGGAAGCAGCAGATCCATGGCCAGATCTGTGGGATGGATCTGGATGGGATTGTCTCCTTCTGGAGGTGGGAATGGTGCAGGGGACGGGGTGATGGTCTCCCTACAACTCCCGACAGGAGCGGGCANGTTTTTTGTGCCCCTCATCTGTTCATAATTATGTCATTTGGCCCCGCTGCCGTGAGATTTTATTGGAATGAGAACTTCACCTCCCCAAAATGTGTGGCTGTGNAGGGTCAGGAGTTTCTGCTGGTGGATGGAGCAGTTCTGGACGTTCCAAGTGGTTGGATTCCTTGGATTTCAAGGCCAAGACGTGGAATTGCTTTGCTTTACGTAACAGAAGTGGTTTTGTTTCTGCACTGGGGTTTTTTGTTGCCTTGGTGCTTCACTTTTTAGTCTGAATCAGTGATTGATCCTCCCAAATGTGCCAGGGGAAGCAGCAGATCCATGGCCAGATCTGTGGGATGGATCTGGATGGGATTGTCTCCTTCTGGAGGTGGGAATGGTGCAGGGGACGGGGTGATGGTCTCCCTACAACTCCCGACAGGAGCGGGCAGGGCTCGGGCTCTGCTCCCAGGGAACAGGGGACAGGATGGGAGGGAGCAGCCAGGTCAGGTTGGATATTAGGGAACATTTCTTCATGGAAGGGGTTTTCCAGCAGGGGTGGAATCCCCATCCCTGGGGGGATTTAAAGCCCTGTGGATGTGGCACTTGGGGACAGGGGGCAGTGGTGGCCTTGGCAGTGCTGGGAATGCTTGGGCTCGGTCTCACGGGATTTTTCCAGCCTCAGCGATTCCCTGGGGAGGTTAAGGCAGTGCAGGGGTTCTGTGCCAGCCCCTGTCCCCATCCCGAGCCGGGAGCAGTCAGTGCTCCCATTCCTCCTTTCCTTTCCCAGCCCAAACCCCTAAAAATGAGAGCGGGAAGAGCTACCAGTGAGCAGACACGCAGAGCAGAGCTCCAGGGAAGGTGTTTTAGGGAGGCAGGAGCAGGAGAAAAGGGCTCCTGAGCAGAGAATTGCCCTTTTCCTGACCCGGGCTCGAGTCCTGCCCTGGCTTTCTAGGCCCGGCTTGGCTCGAACAATGTCAGAGATCCTGCAAAGCATCGAGGGAAGCGGCCCCAGCGGTGTCAGACGGAAGGATCATAATGTAATAGTTACCCAAAAATCCTAATATTTGTCATTTACAATAGCGTTATCTCAGCGCTTGGCCCGCAGTTAAAAAGGCCCACGTTGAATAAACATCGAGATATTTATTATTTTTAGTGAAATCGACCTTCCAGTCACCTCGGTTTTATGGCTGCGCTGCTTATAAATTCCCAAAGGATTATTTGAAAAATCCTGCTCCTATCTGGCAGCCTTATCAGCGGGGCAGGAGTTCACGTATTGTAGCGGGGGGTCAGCCCGCGGTCACGGGCTTCCAGAGGGGGCCAGGCACCTGTAAATCCTTCCCCCGGCAGCCAAGGCGAAGGACAATATCAAACGGGCCGGGAGACTTTTCCAGGAAGCGCTGAACTTTGGCAGGAAGGGCAGAGCAGGGGGAAAGAAAGTGAGGGAAGGTCGGGCGGGGGTTAATTGGGAGCTGGACCTCGGCGCGGCGGCGGCGGCGGCTCCGGGCAGGCCGGGCTCTCCCGGGATGCTTTATGGGACTATTCATCCCCGGGCCTTTTCTTGTGAGAAAGGGGCTGCTGGCGCTGGCCTGAGGAAGACGCGGGCGTGGGGGAGGCTCTGGGTATCCGCAGGTCTGGGACGGAACGTCCCCGGAGCGCGGTCGGGAATTATTTCGTTGGGGTTGTCCGTGTGTGCGACCCCTGCTTTCCTCAGAGAATTCCTCGGTTTGGGTTTGTGTCCCTAAAGCGACGAGTCCTGACCCCCGCCTGTGGGTTCTGCCCGCAGCGAACCCGCTCGGAACGGCAGGGAAAAGGAGTTGTGGATGCTGGGGTTGGGTCCGAGCTGGAGCCACTGAACAGCCTCGGTGGGAATCCTCACAGTATCAGGCAGAAGCGTGCTGTCCTTCTCCTAGGAAAATGGAAAAAGGAGAAGCTGGGAACATGGATTTGGTGGGGTTTTGGGTGCCAGGAGCATCCCATTAAGGTGGAAGTGTCCAAGGCCAGGCTGGACGGGGCTTGGAGCAGCCTGGGACAGTGGAGGGTGTCCCTGCCCATGGCAGGGGTGGGACCAGGTGGGATTTAAGGTCCCTCCATCCCAAAGAAGTCTCTGACAGGTTTAAGGAGAGGGACTGGCAGCGAGTTCAGGCCCTGGGGATTTTCGGGCCGAGGTCTGGCCTGGGTTGAGCTGCTCCCGAGCCCCGAGCCCAGCCCTGATGCTATCCCAGGGCGTTCACCTGCAGCCTGCTGGGGCTGCTGGGCCGCTGCCGTCGGCTCCGCCTGCTCCGATTCGGTGCAGAACGGCAATATTTCGGCGCAAAGCGGAAAGCCCGAAGCTCTCGGCGCCGCGATCGCCGCTGCCTCCGTCTTTGGCGCTGCCTCCGACCGAAGCGTGCGCGAGGCCGGGGCCGCTTTGATCGATCTCCAACAGAAAGGAGGGGAGGCGAGGCCGGGGCCGGCCGGTTTATCTGCGCGAGCATCTGAGCAGCTGCCGGGTGCCTGGCGTTCCGCGGCCCGGGCCCGCGATCGCTTGGCTTTACACAACACAAAATGAAAAGCGGTTTTTTGTTTTCATGTTTCCCGTCGGCTGCGGCGAGGCAGAAAGCAAAGGGCGAACCCCGAGCAGAAAGGAATGAAAAAAAAAACCAAAACAAACAAAAAAAAAAAAAAAAAAAAAGCCCCCCCCCCCAAAAAAAACAACCTCGGGTTGCACAGAAGGTGCTCCCAAAAAGTTGTCTCGGAGGCAGCTGAGGGTGATTGAAGTGCCTGAAACGCCTCCTTGAGCCGGGGCTGGTGCCTGTTGCTGCTCATTTGGGCTCTGCCTTGGCGCGGTGGGGTTTTGTTGGCTTTGTGCTAATTGGTTCCCAATTACTTTGAGGTTCTTCACATGTTCGTGAAGACACTGGGAATTGACGCTCCCAGCTCTTTGATCCCGGCTACAAAGGGGTCATTTTAGGGGAAAGAACAAGTGTCCAAAAAAAAAAAAAACCCCAGAAAGAAAAGAAAAAAAAAAAGCAGATTCTGGTGTAAATACAGGCTTAAAACTGGAGCTGCCTCGTGGAGAATCCCAGAGCTGGCTAATTTAGATAAATGGGAGCTGACAGGTATTTACTATAAATTTGTCCTATCTCACCACTGACATTTTTATCTCGTGTGCTGCTTCTCCCCCAAACCCCTGCAACCCTCGAGCTGCTTTGATGCACAAAATGCATTAAAAAGGTAAAAAAGAAACTTAAAATAAGTGATAACCCCCCCCACTTCACTAAAAGCGATCCATGTAGGAATATCTTTTAAGTGTGGATAGTCTGTATCCGCTTGGAACAGTTTTCCTTGGGAATTTCAGGGAAGGATGAATTTTGTATCTCTTAGTGCGGAGCCAGCACAGCCTTGGGAGGAGGAACAAGGTTTTCTTTTGGGATTATCGCTGAAATTGCAACGTTTTGCTGCAGAAGCTGCTCCGGGGTCCCTGGGCTCGGGGCCTCAAGGTGAGCCAATGGAATCCCCCCTTGGATGGGCACGTGGAGCAGATTCCACGGGCAGTGGGAGACGCCACAGATCCAGGGGCAGATCCTGGTTCTCCTGCCAGCCCCGCACTGAAATCCTTCCTTTTGCTTTAATTCCTCTCGGGAGGGTGATGGTGGCGGTGCTGCCTGCCCCAATCCTCCTTTTTCTGCCTTTTTGGGATGGGGATTGACCGGGGGGGGGGACTGGGACGCCACTCCCGCTCCCTCCCCACCCCTCGGAGGGGCTCGGCATCGCCACCAAAAATATTTGTGCTTTGCTAACAGAGCAAAACAATTGAAGTTCTCATTCCAAGGGCTGAGAGAGGCTCTTCGAGGAACCACAACTCCAGTAATAAGAGCTACCCAGCCCTGCCTCTCAGACGAAACCCTCTCTTTCTTTCCCTCTTTGTAGCACCACTTGTTGCTTTTATTCGATACCGAAACCCAAACCCCCGCCGTGGAAAGTCTGTGGTTCGCTTCTGTTTCGGAGCCGGGGCTCGCCGAGTTTTCCCTCGGTGTCCTTGGGAACTTTTAAACCTTTTTTTTTATTTTTTTTTTCGGAAGGAGCGCAGCGGAAAAAAAAAACCTAAGAGGAGGAGGAGGTGACTGGCGGTGCGTGTGGGACACTGTGCAGGCCACGGCCGCGTCCCGGCCCTATCTCGGCGCGGCTCCCCGGGCTGCCCCCGCGGAGCCTGGCGGGGCGAGATAGCCCCGGGCACGGCCCCGAGCGGCGCGGGACGAGCCCCTTTGTGCGCGGCGCCGATAAGGCCGCAGGAAGAGGCGCTGGGCGCGATAACCGCCCCGTCCTACGTGAGCCCCCGAGCGCCGCCGCCCGCGCCGGGACCGTCCGCTCGCTCCCCTCACCCCCCGACCTCCCGGGACCGTCCGCTCGCTCCCCTCACCCCCCGACCTCCTCGGCCCGTGCCAGGACCATGGGCTCGCTCCCCTCACCCCCCGACCTCCCGGCAAAGCAGGGATCGCTGCCCGCTCGGGGCTGGCCGGATAGGGTCGCGGGCANCCCTCTGACCTCCTGGGACCGTCCGCTCGCTCCCCTCACCCCCCGACCTCCTCGGCCCGTGCCAGGACCATGGGCTCGCTCCCCTCACCCCCCGACCTCCCGGCAAAGCAGGGATCGCTGCCCGCTCGGGGCTGGCCGGATAGGGTCGCGGGCAGCCTCAGGTTTGGCTTGGAAAACAGGCATGGCAAAGCTGGGGGAGGGAGGGAAGGAAAAGCCAGGGAGGTTTTCCTACGCCGGCCCGGATGCAGGCTCCTGGTCACCTGAGCCAGGGAAAATATCCTGAGAGTTCAGGCTGAGGGCTGATTGCATCCCGACTCACTCAATCCCGTTCCGCTCTCAGTGGCCAGATCTGTTCGCCCTGAGCGGAGGAATTCATGGAATCACTTCAGGGTTTCACAGGATCGTTGGCTATGGAGGGACCTCAGGGGGTCTCTGGTTTTACCTCCTGGAAGGAGATTTAGGTGGGGTATTGGAAGGGAATTGTTCCCTCTGAGGGTGCTGAGGCCCTGGCACAGGTTTCCCAGAGAAGCTGTGGCTGCCCCTGGATCCCTGGAAGTGTCCAAGGCCAGACTGGACGGGGCTTGGAGCACCCCGGGATAGTGGGAGGTGTCCCTGCCCATGGCAGGGATGGGATGGGACTGGATGGGCTTTCAGGTCCCTTCCAATCCAACCATTCCACGATTCCATGGAAGCAGCTCTGAAATCAGACCAGGTTGCTCAGGGCTTTATCCCACCTCGTGTTGGAAACCTCGAAGTTCCAACACTCCAGAACTCTCAGGGTTCTGGTCCTGCTCCGTGCCCCCCCTGGCAGGCCAGGAAGGGGTGGTGATGTCCCCCTGGAGCAGATCCCTGCTCCAGACTGTTCTCCATCAACCTCCCTGTGCTAGGCCAGAGCTCCAGCCCCTCCGTCCCGGTGGCCTCCAGTGAACTCGCCCCGCGTTCCGGAGCCTTTCCTGTGTTTGGGAGGCCCAAGGCTGGATGCAGGATACGGATCCAGCCCTCGGGAGTGCTGGGGAGAGGGGGATAATCACTCCCCTGCATCTGCTGGCTCTGCTCCTGTTCATACAGCCCAGGAGGCTTTGGCTGCCTCGGCTGCCAGGGCAGGGCTGGCGCCCGCTCGGCTCCGGGGCTGCCAAGGCTCCTGCTCCTTCTCCTCGGAGCTGCTCCCCACTCCGGGTGCTCCAAGGGCTTCCTCCTTCCCAGGTGCAGGACTTGGCACTTCTCCTTCCTTCTTGTCATCAGGATCTGTTCTCCCAGAGTGTTGAGACCCTCTGGATGGGGCCCTGCCCCTGGGGGTGTCCCTGTGCTGGCACTGCTGGGGCACCTCCAGCGCTGGGGGCAGCTCAGGGGCAGGAGAGACCTGGAGGGGCTGGAGCGAGTCCAGGGCAGGGAATGGAGCTGGGAAGGGGCTGGAGCCCCAGGAGCGGCTGAGGGAGCTGGGAAAGGGGCTCAGCCTGAGAGAGANTGGCAGTGCTGGGGGAACAGTTGAACTTGATGATCTTACAGGGCTTTTCCAACCTTAATAATTCCAAGATTCTCTGACTTTTCCCCCAGTTTGGTGTTGCTGCAGAGCACCTGGGGGATTCCCTGTGGCTCCTCCGAGTCACTGACACGGGATTTTAGCCAGATGTGTCCCAGGACAGGCCCTGTGTGGTTCCCCACTTGTCACCAGCTCCTTTTGGGATACAACTCGTTAATCCCGACCCTCTGGACCTGACCACCCCACTAATTGTTTATTTATCCAGCTGGCCCCTCATCCAGACAGGGACATCCCCATTTAGGTGTGGGAATTCTGGGGAAAAGCTCGTTAAAGCCTGGCTGGAGTCAGTGGCACCCTCGGCTCTCCCTTCACCCACAAACCCTGCGGTGCCATCAGGACACAGCTTCTGCTTAAACAGACTTTTCCCACTCCCCTTTTCCTCCATGCTCCTGGAATTGTGTCCCAGCAGGACTCAGCTCAGGCCTTTCCCGGGGGCTGGAATGAGGCTGGAAGTCATGGAGTCCCTCACATCGTTTTTTCAGCCTTTGTTGCAACATTCACTTTTCCCCTCTTGTTTTCGATGTCTTTTTTTATGGGATTTTAGCCACTCTGGAGTTGTGGGGGTCTCCAAGGCCATCAGGATTTTGTCAGGAGTGTTCACCCCGGGTGCTGCAGGACACCCTGGACTCCAGCCCCGCTCCTTGCGCTGTGTGAGCGTGGGAAGGCTCTCCCCAAGATTTGCTGTTTCCGGGCCTTGGGGCTCAGGAGGGTCCCGGGAATGTTTGGAAAACGCCTCGGCTACCCCGGAGAACTTTGTGGTGGTGTCCAGGAGGGAGCTATCTCAAAAATAACAAGTGATAGAGGCGGAAGTGAAGCGATGTGGAAGGAATTTCCCTGGAGAACGTTCATTTTCTAAGGTGAAACTCAGTTTAACACAAAGGGAAATCTCAGCCCAGCATTCCCACTCTTTCCTCATCCTCTGGTTACAGACTCACAGTCATGGAATGGTTTGGGTTGGAAGGGACCTGAAATCCCATCTGATCCCCGGCCCTGCCAATGTCAGGGACACCTCAACCAGACTGGAACAGACTCGTGGAAAACTTGGTCCAAGTCTCCACTAAATTTGCTTAATTCCAAGTTACATCAGGGATTTCAGAGCCTTTTCCATTTAGATTTTGAGGATGTCCAAGGCTGGAGACTGCCCAGCCTCCCTGCGTCCCTGCTCCAGCATCTGAGCACCCTCTGGGTAGTTTTTTCCCTGTTAAATTAATTTTAATTTCTCCTCCTGCGTTTTTTTGTCTTGCCTGTGTTTTGCTGAGCGTTTCCAAGGGAAACCTGGATCCGTCTGTCCTGTAATCCTGGATTAGATGTGCTCCCTCACCCTTTTCCTTCCTCATCTTTCCTCACCTGCCGTGTGCTCCAGCTCCCTCAGTTCCCTCCCTGCCCCTGCTTCGCTTCACCTCTATCATTAAATTATTATTATTCTATTCAATTATTATTATTATTATTCTATTAAATATCACCTTTAAAGCCATTTTTAGTGCAGCTGCATCACAACTGTCACAGTCCCACTGGGCAGGTGCTGATATTCCACATTTAGGGCTTATTTTTGCCCCTAAGAATGAATGAAAGGCTCCCTCTGTGCCACCCCTTAGTGACATTTAAGGATATTTAGTGCAGCACTAAACCCAAACCTGACCCTGCTGAGCAGTTCCAGTTCTTCCTGATTATCCCCAAAACTGAAGGGAGAGGGAGCCCTCATAGAAGTGAGGAGCGTTGTCCTAAGTGGCATTGGCTCCAGCTGTGGGAATTATGGAAAAATAAAAGGGATAAGATAAGGATGGGAGCAGAATTGGGAGAATGTCCCGGCCCTGTCCTACCTGGGTGAGTGTTTTGTTCACCTTGGGCTTCAACCCAGGTGTAACCAGAGGATGAGGGGAACTCCAAGATTGCAAGAAGAGGCTTTGGAATCACAGGATCATGGAATTGTTGAGGTTGGAAAAGCTCTCTGAGATCATCAGGTTCAACTGTTCCCAGCACTGCCAAGGCCACCACTGCTCCCCAAGTGCCACATCCATAGGGATTTTAAATCCCTGCAGGGATGGGGACTCCACCCCTGGCCTGGGCAGCTGTTCCAGGGCTGGACAGCCCTTTCCATGGAGAAATTTCCTTTAATTTCCAGTCTAAACCTCCCCTGGCACATCTTGAGACCGTTCCCCCTTATCCCTGTTCCCTGGGAGCAGATCCCAACCCCCCTGGCTGCCCCCTCCTGTCACAGAGTTCTGCAGAGCCAGAAGGTCCCTCTGGATCCTCCTTTTCTCCAGGCTGAGCACTTCCAGAAAATCCTTGGGCTCAGCTCAGCTGAGCTCAGCCTGTCCCCGAACCTGCGTTGTGTCCATAAATAACCTCCAGGGAATTCTCCTGCGCTGCCCAGGAGCTCCAAACTCGGGTTTAGGTTTCGGGAGGGCGTTTGTGGGGGGCTGGGGGGCCCTAAAACCACAACCCCTCTGTTCCATCCCTCCCCAGCGGGGCCCAGCTGCAGCCGCCGTTTTCCTGCTCTTTATGTCGTTCCTCGTCCTAAAGCCCCGTAAGCGCCGGGGCTGGGAAATGCTTTCCATCCTGTTTGCAATAAATCCCTGCTTTTAGGAAGGGTCCCGGGCCGGCTGGACACGGATCCTGCCCGTGTTTACAAATATTTGTGCAGGAAAAAGGGCGAGCGACGTCCAGGACGGGCTCGTGACGCATATTCCCGCTGCTGCGGTCCTTTGTTCGGGAAATGCGGGAGCCTCCGACGGACCAACGCGGCCGGAGCGTGCCGGGAGCGGCTCCCAGAAAATTAAAGGGGTTTTGGGGTCGTGTTTCATGGAAAAGCTCCGAGTCGGGGCACAGAAGCAGGGATGTGCTGCCCCGTTCCCGGCGGGAGCGTTGCCCTCGGAGAGGTTTTTCCCGCGGATCCTTTGGAATGAGGGGTTTGGCCGCGGGGAAAGGCGTCTCTTTCTTTCATGGTTTGGGGGGTGGTACCTGGAGGTCTGGGTGACTTCTGATCTTCGGGTTGCTCCTTTTTGTGGGGGTTTAATCGTCTCCTCGCAGCCTCCGAGCAACCCACAGGGGCTGTTTTGGGAGCGGGGGATTTGCCTCTTCCCTTTCAATCCCCTCTCCTGACTCCATCCTGCCCCGGCCGTGGTTGTGCAGCACTGAAACCCCACGGAATCCTGCAGGATATGAACTTGTTAGGAAAAACAGAGGCTGAAAAGCTGCTCCTGTTGCATCTTGTCGTGGTTTCAAGCATTAACCAAAGGACATGGGTGGGTGTGTGTAAAAACCCTTTATTGGAGTTTGGGGATGCTCCAGGACGTGTTTTCCACAGGTGTTGGGTAGGAAGGTTCATCCTATTTTTGTTTCTAGGCCCTGGAAGTGCTCAAAGCCGGGTTGAACGGGACTTGGAGCAACCTGGGATAGTGGAAGGTGTCCCTGCCCGTGGCAGGGGGTGGAATGGGATGATCTGTAGGGTTCCTTCCAGCCCAAGCCATTCCATGGTTCTGTGACCCTCGCCCCTGAGCACATCCATAAGTTCTTGCTCCGTAGGGAAGGTGCTGTTGTCTCCATCCTCACAGCATCAGGGACAAAGGTTGGAGGGAACCTCTGGGGATCACCTTGTCCAGCTCCCCACAGAGCTGCAGGGGCGTTATCAGCTCCATGTCCGGCTGGGATGGAGCTCCACAGCTTCCCTGGGCAGCCAGGGTTGGATCATCCTCCCAGGGAAGAGGTTTTCCTGTGAATTCCCGTGGGAATTCCTGTATTTCAGTTTGTCCCGTTACCCTGAGCAGAGCCTGGCTCAGCTTCTCCCGCTGTGGGCGCCTGTCCACGCTGAGAAGGTCCCAGAGCAGCGGAGTCCCCATGGCTGGGGGTGTCCAGGGAGGGGCCGGACGTGGCACTTGGGGCCGCGGTTGGGTGGACACGGCGGAGTTTGGTCACCGGTTGGACTCGCTGATCTCTGAGGTCTTTTCCCACCTAATTCTTTCCATCAGTCTGGGATCCTGGGTGTGATCCTTGGTATGATCCTTGGTGTGATCCTTGATATGATCCTTGGTGCGAGCTTTGCTGTGATCCTGGGTGTGATCCCTGCTGTGATCCTTGGTGTGATCCCGGCTGAGATCCTGGGTGTGATCCCTGCTGTGATCCCTGCTGTGATCCTGGCTGTCCATCCCGCCCGGCTCCGGCCTGGGCAGTGTCCTGCAGCCACTGGGCCACCCTGTGGTGCTTGGGCACCGTGCCCAGCTGCCTCAGCCCGGCCTCGCTCAGCGGGGCCGCCCTGGCCCCGCTGCCCGGGGGCGGCTCCGCGGCGTTCCCGGTGTTCCCCGCCCGGCCCC
>VZRJ01009184.1:0-47541 GCA_013397565.1 Ptilonorhynchus violaceus | reverse complement strand
CCCACCTTCAACTCCCCATGTCCCACCTGTGCTTTGTTCCCTGTGTCCCACCTGTAATTCCCTGAGTCCTGCCCGCAGTTCCCTGTGTCCCATTTGTGGTTCCCTGTGTCCCACCTGCGGTTCCATGTCCCACTTGCAGTTCTCTGTCCCATTTGTGGCTTTCTATGTCCCACTTTTTATTCTCTGTGTCCCACCTGCAGTTCCCTGTGTCCCACGTGCAGTTAGTTCCCTGTGTCCCACCTGTAATTCCCTGTGTCCCACCTGCAGTTCCCTGTGTCCCACCTGTAATTCCCTGTGTCCCACCTGCAGTTCCCTGTGTCCCATTTGTGGTTCCATGTTCCACCTGCAGTTCCCTGTGTCCTACCTGTAATTCCCTGTGTCCCAGCTGTAATTCCCTGTGTCCCACCTGTAATTCCCTGTGTCCCACCTGTTATTCCCTGTGTCCCACCTGTAATTCCCTGTGTCCCACCTGCAGCTCCCTGTGTCCCATTTGTGGTTCCATGTTCCGCCTGCAGTTCCCTGTGTCCCACCTGTAATTCCCTGTGTGCCGCCTGTAATTCCCTGTGTCCCACCTGCAGGCAGGAGGAGCCATGGGAATGAGGCCTCGGCACGGTCAAGCCCGCCCCTGTCCCCCAGGCAGCTCCGTGTCCCCATCCCAGCAGCAGCCTCTCCCTCGTGCCCCGTCCCTCACCCGGCCCCTTCTCCAGAGGCTCAGCTGCCCCTTGCTGGGCTGGGGCTTGGGATTTGCCTTCTCCGCCATCTCCGTTGTGCTGAGCCTCAGAGGGATCCCAGGAGCTGCTGCCTCCCGAGGGAGGGGCTCGGCTTTCCTGGCAGCGTCCCCCGGGGCTTTGGGGTCACAGTGGGCTCTGGGCACGGCGAGACCCTCCTGTCACAAAGGGCCCTGGGACACCCCGACAACCACGGCACTGCCTGGATCCACTTGGAACCACTTGGAACTGGGTGGAACTGGCTGGAATTGGCGGGAACTGGCTCAGGGGCAGCCACAGCTTCTCTGGGCACCCTGTGCCAGAGCCTCCCCACCCTCCCAGCCAGGAATTCCTTCCCAATATCCCATCTATCCCTGCCCTCTGGCAGTGGGAAGCTGTTCCCTGTGTCCTGTCCCTCCATGCCTTGTCCCAAGTCCCTCTCCAGCTCTCCTGGAGCCCCTTTAGGCTCTGCCAGGGGCTCTCCCTGGAGCCTTCCCTTCTCCAGGGGAACATTCCCAGCTCTCCCAGCCTGGCTCCAGAGGGGCTCCAGCCCTGGAGCAGCTCCGTGGCCCCTCTGGGCTCTCTCCAGCAGCTCCACGTCCTTGTGCTGTTGGCCCAGGGCTGGAGCAGCTCTGCAGGGGGGGTCTCACCTGAGCGGGGCACAGGGGCACAACTCCCACCTTTCCTTTCCTGCTGCCCACGCCCTGGGATCAGCCCAGGGCACGGGGGGTTCTGGAATGGGGCAGCCTCACCCACCAGCACCCCAAATCCTTCTCCCAGGGCTGCTCTCAATTCTTCCCAGCCTGGATTTGGGCTTGGATTTCCCTCACCTGTACCTTCCACTTTGTACTTTGTACTTTGAACTTCCTGAAGTTCCCACTGTCCCAGCTCTCCAGCCTGTCCAGGTCCCTCTTTTCCACGTTGGAAAAGGGCTGCTGGGACAGGACTTCTTTCCCGGTACAGAGGGTGCAGCTCGCCCTGGACGTGCCTGGAACAGGAGGTTTATTTATGAGTCGATCCTGTTTTTGTTTCTCCGTGCTCCCCGACCATTCCCCCCCACCCCGGTCCTGCCACGGGAGAACAAAATAACAAATATGCAAATGTGATTTTCCAACCCAAACATCTCCCAGCAGAGCTGTGGGAGCGAGCTCAGGCTCCTGGCCGGGACGGGGTGTGCGGGACGGGAGCTCGTCCGCTCCGTCCTGCTGCTCCTGGATCCAGGGAGGGGGCAAACAAAGGGCTCTGACCTCAAATCATCCCCTGGAAACATCCCCATTCCGGGATCTTTTGACCTCTCTGGGAGCTTCAGCAGAGCACTAAGCAGGCAGTGGAAGAAGGGTGGGATTTGGGGCAGGTTGTGTTCTTTTCCATACATTTGGCCTCTTATCCTTGCACCTTTCCCCCTCTGGACCCGCCCTTCGTCTTCCTCAAGGCCTCCTCCTGCGTTCTTCCCAAAGTGAGGTTATTTTTTCCCCCCCTAATGGATGGGAGCCCTGACAAGGGCTGATAACTCGTGGGGTTGTGTCCTTCCTCGGGCGGCTCGTGACCGATTCCCAGCGCTTCCTTCCTTCCTTCCTGGAGCCCGCACACGGAGCTCTCCCCACCGGCGCTGTCCTCCCAGGCCTTTTCCGCACGGTGGCCTCGCTTGGAACACCCTGCGGGCTTGTCCTGGATACGTTTGTTTCCCTGGCAGCTCGTTCCTGATAAAGTTTTCATGGATTTTTAAATATCTCATGAAACACGGCACGCGGTCAGGATCCGGCTGCGCTCGTCTCCGCGCCGGGAAGCGCCGGGTTGGGATTTGCTTCGCGGAGGGGTGGATCGGGAGGAGGAGGGCACATCCCTGGGTGCTCATCCTTGCAGGGCACCTGGGATGGGAGGGCAAAAATCCGGGCTGAGAACGTTTGGTGCTGCCCTGGATAAGGAGGAAACCTCTGTCGGCATCATCGCTTTGGAACTGCTCCGCGGGCTGGCTCCGGGAGCGCGGGGAGAGGCTGGAGTGGGAATGCTCCGCCGAGTTTTCCAGAGGAAAAACACAGGCCACTTGTTCAGGTTGGGTCCCGTGGAGTTATGGGAAACAGATGATTGCTGGTGATCTCTGACAGATCTGCCCTCGCTGAGCAGATCCGGGATCAGAGCCGGGATCCCTCAGGAGCGGTGCCGGGCAGGGGCTCGGCCGGGTCCATCCTCCAGCCCGGAGGTGCCAGGCGGGGCCGGAGCTCCAAATCCAAGGATTTGGCTCCCTGGGAGCCTCCTCCTTGAGGGGATTGCACTGAAGGAGAGGTTCAGTGCAAAACACGGCAGGTTTCTGCTCCGGGGATTGAAATCTGGGCTCGCTCGGTGCTCCCAGAAAAGCTTGGGAGGGTGTTCCCCATGAACCCCTGGGATCCTGTGCTGCAAAGGTGTGTTTCAGGAATGCTGGAGTCATGGAATGGTCTGGGTGGGAAGGATGTTAAAGCCCATCCCATTCCCACCCCCTGTCATGGACAGAGACACCTTCCACTATCCCAGGTGGCTCCAAGCCCCATCCAACCTGGCCTGGGACACTTCCAGGGATCCAGGGGCAGCCACAGCTTCTCTGGGAAGTTCATTCCAGGGCTTCCCCACCCTCACAGCCAGGAATTCCTTCCCAATATGCTGTGTATCCCTGCCCTCTGGCAGTGGGAAGCCATTCCCTGTGTCCTGTCCCTCCATGCCTTGTCCCAAGTCCCTCTCCAGCTCTCCTGGAGCCCCTTTAGGCACTGGCAGGGGCTCTAATCCTTTTTAGGGCCATTGTTCTGAAATCCCTACCACTTTCCTCAGGAATCTCTTGGCCTCTGGGATGCAAGGACTAATCCTGGGTAACTTCAAGGTGAAAAACTCAGGGGCCAAGCTTTTCTTTCGCTGCAGCATCTAAAGAATTCCGTGTTCCCCCAGCAGCCCCGGAGCTCATTGCCCTTTCCTCCGGTTAATGGATGACCCAGCTCATGTCCCTGGGGAAATCTGGGAAAAGGGAGGTGTGGATGACCAGTGTGGATGCTCGGGATGCTCAGGTTGCTGGGAAGTTAAAAGCAGGAATGAAGGCCGTGTGGAAAAGCCCCTTTGTGGCCTCTGGATCTGTCCTGGGAGCAGTGACAGGAGCTCTTCCCTTAGGGAACCCTGGAAGGGCTGGATTTGTGTCTGCTCCTGGTCGTTGCCATAACCTTTGGAACCATTCCCCGTTGCTTGGTGGGTTTTGTCAGCTGGAAACAAAACCCAAGCCCTGGAAAACCTGGAGAAGCAGCCAAAGTTTGAGCCGGCCCCGGTGCCGCTGCCCCGCCGGGCCCCTCCTCTGCCTGCTGCCCCTCACGGATAAACCCCGGGCTCTCCATCCCGGGAAAAGCCTCTTCCCTGTTGTTTTCCAGCCCTGTGGAGCGGCGCTGGCTGCGAGGAGCTGGGAAAGCCGGGGCTGTCATCCCGGACAAGTTTAATGTCCCTGTCGCCTCTCCCGGCCCCGCGCCCGGCGCTTCCCTTCATCCGTCGGCAGCGCCTCTTCCCTCCGGCTACGCCAGAGGGAAAGTTTTAGGATCACAGAAGGCCCCCCGGGGGAAATCTTGTGGGGTATTGGAGCCTTTCTGTTCCTTCTGGATGAGCACCTCTCGTTTTAATCCCGAGGATTGGGTTGATGGATCCGAACTCGCTGGCTCCGTGTCCGGTGTTTATCCAAGCAAAGCAGCCCTGCTTAACTGGGATCATGGGATGATAAATCCCATCTTGGATGGGGCAGCGCTCCTGGCTCGGTCTAATTTGAGGAAAAGCTGTGGAAGCCGCTCCTGGCTGAGCAGGATAACCAAAGGAATGATCCGGGGGCAGCAGAGCCTGAATCCTGCACTGCTCCCGGTAACTGAACCCGGCAGCTCCGAGCTGGGGACTGAGCGGCACCAAATCCACGGAATTTTCCTCCTGATGTTAAAGGGAAAACACATTCCTGGGGAACATTTCAGCCTATGAAATGGGAGCGAAGTGGAATTCGCATCTTGGATTACTCAGAGGATTTGCTGGGGCCGCTTGTCTGTCACGTTGGGAGAACTCCCCTCGGCCTGAAAATCCCTAAAATTCCCTGTGTTTGGAGGTTTCTGCCTCCATACAAACACTTTCCTTGGAGCTGAGGTGCCTTTGCCTGCCCGTGCAGGAGCTTGGCCTGGATAGGGAGAGCCCTGGTGAGAAAACAGGGAATAGAGTCAGTCTGTGCTCCCAGGGAACAGGGACAGGATGAGGGGAAGCAGCCTCTGGTTGTGCCAGGGGAGGTTTGGTTTGGATACTGGGAGGAATTTCTGCATGGAAAGGTGATGAGGTGGAGTCCCCATTCTGGGAGGGATTTAAAATCCATGTGGATGTGGCACTTGGGGACAGGGGCAGCGGTGGCCTTGGCAGGGCTGGGAATGCTTGGACTCCGTGATCTTAGAAGGTTCTTCCAACCTTAATAATTCCATGATTCTAGAGGAGGCTGGAATTGGCTCTGACCAGCAGAGTCTCCTGTTCCAGGGTGCTCCCTGGACCCCTAAGGATGAGGAGCATTCCCATCTGCTCCGTCTGCAGGGATTTGGTGTGTCCAGGAGTTCTGCGTTTCCTCGGAGAGCCGCTCTCCTTGTTCTTTCCCAACAAACGGCTCTCCCGGGATCCTGAGCCACGGGATCTGTTGTGTCTCCCCAGAGGTGATCACCCCTGTGGAAAAGGCTTTTTATCCCAGAAGCTCAGCCTTGCCTTTTCCACAGGTTCAATTCTCAGCAGGGAAATAAACTTGGAAGAGGGAATTGCTGTCCCTTCTCCCCTTGCCTAGCTCCCTGCAACCTGTGGTGCTCTAGGAAAAGGGAAGTGGGAAAAGCTCTTGGATCCAGGTCTGCTGGGTGTGATTTCACTTCAGACATTCCTGGGAAGGAAGGAATGGATGGAAGCATCCCTGTGTTTCCTGCATGGAGATCCTGATTCTGATGTTCCCTCTGTCTTCATCGAGGGAATTCCTGCTGGGTTTGAGGACGGAGCATCCGTTCTCCATCCCATCCTCCTCCTCCTGTGTTTAGCAGGGATCAGGCTCCGGGGGGGTGTAATTCCTTCTGGAGCTGCCTTTTCCAGCCTCACAGGGCCCTACAAAGGCTCTGCTGGCTCCAAAATCCACGTTATTGGGGCCCTCCCAGATAGGGCCGAGCTGCTGCTGATCCCTTTGTCCTGCAGTTTCTGGGAGCACCTGAGCCGGAGTTCCCCGGGGTTATCCAGGGAATGGGGGAGACTCCAGGGTGCTGCTGCCAGGGCAGCTCCCAGATTTGGGGCTGGTTTGCAGCTTTTTGGGGGCTTTCAACTCCTCTGAGCCACAGCGAGTCCCTGCTCCCAGCTCTGTCACACGAGCGGGGTTTTTCCAGAGGGAAATGTGGAATTCTGAGCGTTGTTTTCATCGTCATGGAATCATGGAATGGTTTGGATTGGAAGGGATTTAAATATCATCCAGTGCCATGGGCAGGGACACCTTCCACTATCCTAAGTGGATCCAAGCCCTGTCCAGCCTGGCCTTGGACACTTCCAGGGATCCAGGGGCAGCCACAGCTTCTCTGGGAAACCTGTGCCAGGGTCTCACCACCCTTCCAGCCAGGAATTCCTTCCCAATATCCTGTGTATCCCTGCCCTCTGGCAGTGTGAAGCCATTCCCTGTGTCCTGTCCCTCCATGCCTTGCCCCAAGTCCCTCTCCAGCTCTCCCGGAGCCCCTTTAGGCTCTGGCAGGGGCTCTGAGCTCTCCCTGGAGCCTTCTCTTCTCCAGGTGAACATTCCCAGCTCTCCCAGGCTGGCTCCAGAGGGGCTCCAGCCCTGGAGCAGCTCCGTGGCCCCTCTGGGCTCTCTCCAGCAGCTCCACGTCCTTGTGCTGTTGGCCCAGGGCTGGAGCAGCTCTGCAGGGGGGGTCTCACCTGAGCGGGGCACAGGGGCACAATTCCCACCTTTCCTTCCCTGCTGCCCACGCCCTGGGATCAGCCCAGGGCAGGGTTGGATGCATTCCCGTGGTTTTCCAGGGCTCGGAGGCTGTTCTGCTCCCTGACCCCTTGAACTGTTGTCACGAGCTCTTGTGGACACCACAGGTTTGCCCGGGCAGGGAACACTTTGGACAAACTTCTGGAAAATAAATCCATCAAAGCCTTTTCAGGAATCAGACCTGGCCTGTGGCTCAGGGCGTCCTCGCTCTGTGATCTGCTGGAGAAACACTGCTGGAAAAGCTGGAATTCCGTGTTCAGGCCGTTGTGTTATTTTTCAGCAACACCTGGGCTGGTGCTGGCTGCGTGTGTAGGGCAAGCTGCTCGTTCCTGCTGGTAAAATCTGGGATTTCTGGAATTCTCTCCCACACCTGCTGCGGGCAGGGCCGGGGGTGTCCAGGGGGTGTCTCCTGACGGTTCCTCTGCCCCTGCCCCCGAGGCCTCCTGGCTTTGTCTTGCTCGGGGTGTGAGGAACATTCCATTTTCTGCTGGTTTTTTTGGGTTAAATGAGTTTAAAATGCTGCTTTGCAGAGCAGGGGTTCCTGTTCTTTGCGTCCCGGGAATGCCTGCTTTTCCCTGTTGTATCAGTGTGGGGAAACAGGAATGAGGTGACATTTGGAAAAGTGTTTCCATCCCAAAGGGAGGAATTGAGGGGCACTTCATCCTCAGTTCCCTGCCAGTTTTTTCCTGCAGTACCAAGGGTTAGAAATACCTCTTTGTTTATTGATTTATTTTCAGTGAAAGTGTCAGGGGTGATGCAGCTCCTGATTCCATCCTGGGAGGCTGAGGGGAAACCTTGGAGCCCTGGTTGGACCTTGGGAGCAGAACTGGCCCCAGGGATGCCTGCTCTGGAATCTGGACAGGAGGAACAGGGATAGGAGCTGTGGGACCCTTCTGCCAAGCTGAGGAGGGAATTCCACGCTGGCAGCTTTATTTCCTCCAGGCTTTACTTCTTTCCTTAAAATCCTCAATCCCTCGGTTTTCCATCTCGTTGCCAGTGGCAGTTTCTGCCTCCTCACCGGTGGCTTCGTGCTGCAAGAAGAGGAGAAACCCTGATCTTGGCCAAAAAAAGGAGAATTTGGCTTTCTGCTCCTGGTCCCCACATTCCTGCTGTTGCTTTCGTGGTGATTCCCTGGAGAGAAGGGAAAATCCTGGTTTTTGCTTTAGTCTGCAGCACCAGGTCGTTGTGGGAGCCTGGGCTGGGAAGCAGGATCCGGGATCTGGATCTCTGTTTCTGAATTCCTGGGATTTAAGTGAGAGGGGAGTGGTTTCCACCCCTCCATATCACACAAGCTGTAAAAATGTCCCATTTCTCACCAAGTTGTGCTTTCCTGCAATTGGGAAAACCGGAGCATCTGTGAAAGGGACTGGAGTGGGAAGAATCATGGAATGGTTTGGATTGGAAGGGACTTAAAGCTCATCTGTTCCACCCCATCCATGGGCAGGGACACCTTCCACTATCCCAGGTGGCCCCAAACCCCGTCCAGCCTTGCCCTGGACACGGCCAAGGATCCAGGGGCAGCCACAGCTTCTCTGGGAATTCCATGCCAGGGCCTCCCCACCCTCCCAGCCAGGAATTCCTTCCCAATATCCCACCTATCCCTGCCCTCTGGCAGTGTGAAGCCATTCCCTGTGTCCTGTCCCTCCATGCCTTGTCCCAAGTCCCTCTCCAGCTCTCCTGGAGCCCCTTTAGGCTCTGGCAGGGGCTCTGAGCTCTCCCTGGAGCCTTCTCTTCTCCAGGTGACCATTCCTGGCTCTCCCAGCCTGGCTCCAGAGGGGCTCCAGCCCTGGAGCAGCTCCGTGGCCCCTCTGGGCTCTCTCCAGCAGCTCCACGTCCTTGTGCTGTTGGCCCCACCTGAGCGGGGCACAGGGACACAATTCCCCCCTCATCCCCCTTGGCTCCTGCTGCAGTCGGAGCGAGGTGATCTCGCCTCCAGCCTTCTCACCCCTCGCATCCATCCTAGCCCGTTGCATCCCTGGGATGCTTTTTTGGGATGGGAGCTCCCCCTTTGGTGTCAGAGCCCACCGTTTGCGGTGCCCCGGGGTCAGAGGTTGTGCAAAGCAATGCTCAATTAACGCTTAATTAGTCGTAGCGGGGGAAGGCTCTGACAGGGCGCTCCGAAGGGCCCTTTGTGGAGGTATCCCATAAATTCCCGCCGGGTTCCCAGCGCCAGCCTCGTTAATCCGCCTGTTTTCCCTGTCCGCGCGCCGCTCCCTAATCTCTGCCCGGCAGATCCGTCGGGAGCCGCGGGGGCAGCGGCCGGGACGGGACAGGAAGGGCCTTCCCGGGTCATTCCAGGGCCACGGGGATGGGCCGGGACAAACACGGCGGCCGTGGCCGAGGAGCTGACCCCTGTGGCCCCTCCGCGTGTGGGGTACCTGTGCCAGGTGTGGGGCGACCCCAAAGCACCGGGGTACCCCAAAACCCCCCCGCTTTGCCTCATCCCTGCCCCACTTTCCCCGTTATTTCCCATCCCACGGATGTGCTGCCGGGCTCCAACATTAGAGGGCATCTCCTCCTCACGCTTTATGGGTTGTATTTTTTCTTTTTCTGGTGTGTTCTGTTTCACCGCAGCTCAGTCTCGGGGCCTGTCCTTAAAAAGCCAAGGAGAGCCTTTTCCTTGGATCGGCCAGATGGGGAAGTGGGATATCCCGCTGCCCCTCATTACCGGGCCCTCGGGAAAGCTCCCCCCTTCCCACATGTGGCCATATTAAAGTGGCCTTTGCAGCGCTGGCCCCCATATAAAACTGTCTGCACTCCTGTGGCCCGGCAGTTAAAAGGGAACTCCAGCTGCAGGCAGGAGGCTGAAATTAAAGGCTTTGCCCTGGCCTCAGTGGAAAATGGATATTGCTTCCTATAGCCGGGCCTGGGAACAATGGGAACGCCGGGTAATGGCCTGGTGTGCCGGGAGGAAGGAGCCCTGCTCCTCGCAGGGAGGAGGTGTCGGGCGTCTGCCTCGGAGGAAGGGGGAAAAGGGGGGAATCTCACCTATTTTCCACGGGATTAACCGTTCCGTGGCCGGTGGGGAGCGGCTGCAGGAGCCCGGGATGAGCCGTGGCTTTTGCACCGGAGCTAAAGAAAAGCCTCCGGCATCTTCCCCTGGAGAGAATTGGGATTAAAAGGATTCCCTGGAGCACGGCTGTCCGTGTTCCCCGTTGTCCGTGTGTTCCCTGTTGTCCCTGTGATCCCTGCTTGCCTGTCCAGGGCTGCTGGAGCTGGAGGGAGGTCACGGAATCTCTCGGACCCACATTTCAAGCTCGGTTTTCTTCTTGCTTTTGCTTTGTGAATTTTTGCTGCTTTCAAAGTTTGCTTTAAATTAATTTGCCAAGGCAAGGATGGGAGAGAAGGAAGGGAGAGCTGGATACCCCACGGACCCTTCCAGGTGGGATTTCTGCTCTTGTGGCCCTGCCTGGTTCTTGGTTAGAGGTGATTTCCTGGAATCCCAGACGGGTTTGGGTTGGAAAGGACCTAAATCCCATCTCATCCCACCCCTGCCAAGGGCAGGGACACCTTCCACTATCCCAGGGTGCTCCAAGGTCTGTCCAACCTGGCCTTGGACACTTCCAGGGATCCAGGGACAGCCACAACTTCCCTGTGCAACTCTCATGACCTCTGGACACTCTTTCCTTCGGGATCAGCTTTGGTTGTGCTTCCTGGCCTCCTTCCCCTTCCCCAGGTCTCAATTAATTCATTTTTAAGTGCCTGACTCCAAGTCATTAAATCAGGAGGGAGCCAGCGCTCTGCTGCTGGATACAAGCCCCGAGGCATCTGACACGTGAAATTCCCTTTGAAACTCGGGATTTACTGCCTGGAGAGGGAATGGGTGGCTGCCCCTTTCCCCAGGACACAGGCTGGAGTCGGGGACGGCTGGAGCGGAGCCCCAATCCTGCCCGGCCGGCCCGGGGGGAGGAGCCGCCTCTTCCAGCCTCTCTCTCTCTTCCCCCCACGCAATTCCCGCTGCACTTCATCTCCTTGTTTTTGGTATCGAGGGGCTGTTTACAGTCAACAGGCGGGAGCCTCCTGTTTGATCCCAGCCCGGCACGGCTTTCCCTGCCGAGCACCTGCGAGCGCATCCATGCGCTCCGTGGGGTTTGTCGGGAATATTTACGTTTTCCGAGCGAGGCATCTGCCCGAGAGTCGGACTCTCTGTGCCTCATTAGTGGCTGCTGGGGCTTCTCTTATCTCGAGACATCTCCCGGGCACGTCGGGCTTGTTTGCTTGAGCTGCTTTCCTTGGCAGCTCCTTCCTCGCTGCTGGGAAGCTCCCGGTGGTTTGGTGAAGTGCTGGACAATCCTCTCTCCTTAAAAAAACCTGCCTGCCCCAGCTGATTTGGGGTAAAAAAAAGGTGATTTGTAAGGTTTTGAAAGCTGCTGTGCTGTTTTTGACGAGGTGTGTCCCGTCCGAGCTGCTGCTGTTGAGTCACTGGGGTTTGGTTCGGGGTATTTCCGTGGAGCTCTGGGGTTATGGGAGGGGAGCAGAAGTGGGATCCGGGTTGGACTGGGTGGCTTTGCAGCAGGGATAGGATGCCAGGAGTTGTCTGGCACTTGGAGAGGGATTAAAATGAAGCACTGAAGTGGGGCTGTCTTGGGCAGGTGAGGGGTGGCACGGCCCAGGGCCCTGCTCGCAGTGTGGGGAGAAGGACATGCTGGTTTTTGTTGGAATGGGACTGAAACTGCCTAAATTGTGACTAAACCCCTCTAAAATGGGATTGTGGCCCCGATTCTGACCTCTCCTCCTCACAGAACCTTGGAAAGGGTTGGTGATGGGGACAGGGGGAGCCCAGGCTGGGGAATGGTTGGTGTGTGAAACGCTCCGAGGCTCCACAGCTCCGTGTGGTTTGTGTCGCTGTGAGGGGTTCAGGGCTTCTCCCCTTCCATAAGGGATGTTTGGAATTCATCCCTTTGGATTCCGTCGTGTCCGGGGCTGTTCCTCCAGCCGGCCCAGACCCCTCCTGATGTTGGCCCTGCCTTTGAGCCTGTGGAGTTTTCACCGGATTCGGGATTTTCCGAAGTGGGGAGACCTTGTCCAGGGCTCCTCCAGGTCGTTGGTGGAGGGAGCAGGTTCCAGAATTCCCGTTCCTCAATTCCAGTTGTTGTGGACTTCCATGTAAAGCATTAAGTACTGACCAAGGCCAGGTTGGATGGGGCTTGGATCAACCTGGGATAGTGGGAAGCGTCTGTGCCCACAGCAGGGGTGGCACTGGATGGGATTTAAGGTCCCTTCCCGCCCAAACCATTCCAGGATTCCATGATTTTAGTGCTGGTACGTGAATAAATCCAGGTGGGTGGTGGGTTTGGGATTCTCCCAACACAGAATTAAAGCTGAATTTGTCACTGATTGTTTAAACCTGATGGGACTGAGCTGCTCTGGGGTCAGGGGGTACAAAACCCTTCTCCAGTGGATGGAAAATTGGGCTGTTTCCATGGATTTTATGGATGCATTTCACAGGTGTCAATATATCCACAACGAACTGACATGGCCTGGGTTTTCCAAGGAGGAATCTTCTCTGCAGATATTGTAGCACATCCCCTTCCTTGCTGGCACTGTCGTGGGATTTTAATCCAAGAGCTCCGGAGATTCAGTGATTTTTAGGGAATGGACTTGGGATGTTCTCAGTGGGAAGGGTTTGGGATGGCTCAGGCAATAATATCCCATGGGAATGGTGGGTTATGGATGTCCTGTGCTACCCAGGTAGGAAATCCCATTATCTGAAGTGCACAAGGTGCATTTGTGCTGCCAGGTGAGGGGAAATTCAGGGATCCAAATTACCGTCGTCTGTATTCCAAAAATGCCATTTTCCCGGGCATTTTAATTATTCCCAGAGAATAAAACCAGGAGCAGCACGTTTTTTCCCTCGCGTGATCCCGGCTCGGTTGGCTCCCAGCTCCGCGCTGCTCCCGAATCCCGAAAGGTTTTTGGGTTTGTTCAGCTGCTGTTTTTGCTTTCTGGTGGTTATAATTCTGTTTTCCCTTCCGTGGCGTTCATCCCGCTGGTAATTATCCCCCTCTCCCTGCCAGCCCTGTGAACTCCGGGGCTAATTTGAGAAGGAAAGTCCTGCCCGGTAATTTTACAAATCCGAGGCGTTATTGAGGGTTTTTCCTGGACTGGTGATTACAAGGAACGGGCACTTTGGGAGAGCAGCTTTGGATTCTTCCTGCTCCCTCGGAGGGACTGAGAGCCGGAGGGATGAGTGGGAAAGGAGCTGCTGCTGCTCTGCCCGGCACGAGTGCTGGGTTTCATGGAATCACTGAGCTTGGAAAAGCCCTCTAGGATCGAGTCCAGCTGTTCCAAGGCCGTGTCCCCGAGTGCCACATCCCCATGGCTTTAAATCCCTCCAGGTTTGGTGACTCCAACACTGCCACGGGCAGACTCTCCAATGCTGGACCACTGGCTTTAGGAGAAATTTTCCCAGATATCCAACCTAAACCTCCCTTGGTCCAGCTTGAGGCCATTCCCTCTTGTGTTGTCACTCTCACTGGGGCTGTGAGAGGAGATTAATTAATACACAAATCCTACCTGGAGTTTCACAGGAGCAACCCAGAAAACTCAGGGGGCCGTGGAAGATTTTTGGGGTGGTTTCTGTGTTTGCTGGGGTTTTTGCTCTTGGGTTTTTCATCCAGAGGAACGCAGGATTCCGAGATGGAATAGGGAGGGGTAATGGATTATCTGAAGACCTGAGAAGCTGAATAGTCCTAAACGGATCAAATGTGGGAAACTGGGTGGTCTGAGCTCCAACTGCCACGGAGAGGAAGAAATATTTCCCATTTTTAGGAGAATATCATGTGAGAGCAATGAAAATATCTGGGGAGACGGTGGAGGAATGCACTTGAGGGGAAGGGATGAAACGGGGAGGATGAAGAATGGGAGCAGGGTCAGGAGAGAGGTTTTGGTGAGGACGAGTTTTTTGTTGGAGTGACCTCTCCTGAGAGAGTCCCTGATTCCCGGGGCAGCCAAAGCAGGCTCAGGAAGGAAAACCCAGGGAGCAGTGCGCTGGGAGGGGATGGTTTTGGTCACATTGGCAGGTCCCCGGGCCATAAATTTTCGGGGAACTGCTAAAATGTGAATAGGATTCTGTGATTATTTTTGGGAATGGTTTCCAGGGTCTTCGCTGCTCCTTCCCTTCTGCTGCAGTCAGAGGCATTTGTGGGGTTGGGACGAGGAGGGGGCGTCCAAACCCTTCCCTGGCTGAGGGGGTGTCCAGCCCAGGATGGGGTCGGGATATTGTGGGGCCTTCCCGTGGCATCTCCAGCCCAGCTACATCCCGCCCGCTTCTCCTGCCTCTGGAAGACACTTTTCCCTCTAAAAGTGCAATCCAAAGTAATTTTAACTTTCAGGGAATGGGATGAGGTTGGTCCAGATGCTTCACCCTCCTCAAAGCCATGGATGAAACGGTGATAAAAACCTGGCCTGGGATTTGTGCCAGGGGTGAAGGAGCTGAGGGATGGGGCTGGGAATTTTGGCTCTGGAGGAGGCCACGGAGCTGCTCCCAGGGCTGGAGTCAGGCTGGGAGAGCTGGGAATGTTCACCTGGAGAGGAGAAGGCTCCAGGGAGAGCTCAGAGCCCCTGCCAGAGCCTAAAGGGGCTCCAGGAGAGCTGGAGAGGGACTTGGGACAGGACACAGGGAATGGCTTCCCACTGCCAGAGGACAGGGTTAGGTGGGATATTGGGAAGGAATTCCTGGCTGGGAGGGTGGGGAGGGACTGGCACAGGTTTCTGAGAACTGGAGAAGCCTCTTGGAGGTGAACAGGAGGCACAGGAGAAAGTCTGGAGTAGGACACTCATGGGAGGATGGACAGAGCAGCCACACGTGGGATGGCTCCTTATCCTTGCTTTCCTGAAGGAAGCATGGCTTGGTGGGATGAGCAGGATCCTTCAGCTGGAAGGATGAGGGAATGATTCCAGCTTTGCCTTGGTGGGATGAGCAGGATCCCTGAGTTGGAGGGATGAGGGAGTGATTCCAGCTCTCCCTTTGCGGGATGAGCAGGATCCCTGAGTTGGAGGGGTGAGGGAATGATTCCAGCTTTGCCTTGGTGGGATGAGCAGGATCCCTGAGTTGGAGGGGTGAGGGAATGATTCCAGCTCTGCCTTGGTGGGATGAGCAGGATCCCTCAGCTGGAGGGATGAGGGAATGATTCCATGATTCCAGCTCTGCCTCAGCTTGGCGCAATCCCAGCAGAAACCTTCAAAATCTGATCTTAAAATTGCTTTGGGGCCTCCTGCTCCTGCTGAGCTGCTCTCCAAGATCCCAGTGAATCCCTGCCTCCGGTGGGGCCTCACGTTCATTGATGAAAGAAATGGTTAAAAAATCCACCTTCAGTTTTCAGTGGCCCCCCAAAATCCATGGATTAAGGGCTGACTCCCGGTTCCAGGGAGTGCCTTCGCTCCGGGCTCCCGGTGGTGCCGCCGGGAATGGGTTGGTGAGGATGGAGAGGATGGGGGGGTTTGTGTTCCTGCTGGGGGTTTTGGGAGCCAAAGCCCAGCAGAATTTAAGAAATCCCGTTGGTTTGGTGCCCTCAGAGGTGGGGTGGGAGCGGGACGATCCCCTCCGCCTCGGTGTTCCTGTGGTGGAAGGAGACGGACAACACCAGGATTCTGGGAAGCAAAAACTTCCAGACCTGGGAGAGGGGCTCAAAGGGAGGTCACAGCTCTGAATTTATCACTTTATCACCTAATATATCCCCTCATTTTATCCCCTAGCCTGATAAAAACTGTAATAATTCTCCTTGCTCTGGGTCAGACCTGTAGATCCTGGATTTCTGGCTTTGATCCTTCCCTTTCCTGAGGGAAACAGCTTTTGGGAGCAGTGGGAAGAGCTGGCGGGGAAAGGCTGGCTCACAGCTTCTGTTTCTGAAATCTCTCTTAAAATATCAAATTTCTTGTGGGTTCAAGTTGATCCTTCACCTCTTAACAGGGGAAAAACTGGGGTTTATCCCCGATCCAGATTTGCCAGGGTGGATGGATGTGCTCCATGGAGCGGGAGCTGCTCATCCCGAGCCTCCCTGATCTCAGCCAGGATAAAAAGCAGAATCCAAAGGCAAAATCCATGCTCTAAATCTGCATATTCCTTGCAGTGCATGTGCACGGGGGCAGGGAGGTTTTTGGGATGGATTTGAGCACCCCAGGGGCTTTTTTGTGATGGATTTGAGCACCCAAGGAGCTTTTTTGTGATGGATTTGAGCACCCAAGGAGGTTTTTGGGATGGATTTTAGCACCCAAAGAGGTGTTTGGGATGGATTTGAGCACCCAAGGAGGCTTTTTTTAATGGATTTTAGCACCCAAGGAGGTTTTTGGGATGGATTTGAGCATCCAAGGATCTTTTTTGTGATGGATTTTAGCCCCAAGGAGGTTTTTGGGATGGATTTTAGCCCCAAAGGAGGTCTTTGGGATGGATTTGAGCACACAAGGGGCTTTTTTGGGATGGATTTGAGCACCCGAGGAGGTTTTTGGGATGGATTTTAGCCCCCGAGAAGGTTTTTGGGATGGATTTGAGTCCCCGAGGAGGTTTTTGGGATGGATTTGAGCCCCCGAGGAGGTTTTTTGGGTAGATTTGAGCGCCTCAGGGAAGGACAGCCTTAGCCGGGAGAGCTCCGGGCGCATCCCCGGGCCGATTCCCGCGGGAGCGCGGAGCTGCGCTCGCCAAAAGCCAGGAGCAAGCGAGGCTACGGGCGCTGCGGGGCGCGTGCACGGAATTCCCGGGGCCGGGAGCGGGAGCATCCCGAGGCGGGCGGCTTGTGTAACACCGGGGCGGCAGCAGCCGTGATTAATTCATGGGGAGCGGGGCCGGGCTGGCAGGCGCTGCCCGCCGCAGGTGAGCTCCGCTGGCACGTGTTGTTTGTTTTGGGAATTCCAAAGGAGCCGCGGTCGTCGTTGGGGTTTTGGGTTTTTGGTCGGTTTTTGGGGTTTTTTTTGTTTTCGCTCGATCCCGTGGCTGCCCCCGAGTTCAAAGCGGACGCTGTCCCGTCCCTGCCGCGTTTGGGATCCCGTTGCAGGGGGAGAGCAGGGAGGGTGTGGGGCGGGGAGGAGCGGGCAGGGGTGAAACGTCCCGGGATGGATGGCCCCGGCGCCGGTGCTGGAGCGCTGCGGCAGGTCCTTGGATTTTGAGGATTTCGGGGGTTGGGATGCTCAGGTGGAGACAAAAAACCACCCCAGAGGGGCTGTTCTGAGCCCAGCCTGGGGGTGGTGCCCATGGAAAGGAGCCTGGGGGTTCAGCTCTTGGGATGAGCTGGACACTCAGAGCCACACGCAAGTGGGAATAATGAGCTCCAGAGTTTATTTTGCCCAGCCCTGCGGAGCGCTCCGATGAAGTGCTGTACCCCTCACAGGCACATTCTTCTGCAATATCACAGAATCCCAGGCTGGTTTGGTTGGAGGGATCGTCCAGATCCAATCCCTTGCCGTGGGCAGGGAATTTTCAACTATCCCAGGCTGCTCCAAGCCCCATCCAGCCTGGCCTCGGATTCCCTCCTGTTGTCTTTGTCCCGCTCTGTATCCGTGAGGGATTTGCTGTCCTTTGGTCCCTCCTTGCTGACACCATCGTTGGTTGTTCCACTGCCTCCATAAAACAGGCAAATTAAATCCAAGGTCTGTCCAAGCGGCGATCCAGAAAGCAGCTGGATGCTTCCCTCTGTGTCCCAGGGGAACTGGGTGTGGGGCATTCACCAGATGCTCCTGTACCTGGACAGCTGGGTTTGGACTCGGTGTTTGGAGTAAAACTCTTTATCAACTCTGATACTTGTGTGGAGTTTTGCGGGAAAGCGTTCCACGGATGTGCTGGAGGAATCCAGCGTTGGATATGGAATGCGGGATAACATAAACGTGTGGTGCCAGCTCTGGGGGGGCAGCAGGGCCAGGGCAGTGCCCGTCCCTGGGCTGGCACTGCTGGGGCACCTCCAGCGCTGGGGGCAGCCCTGGGACCCTCCCGAGAGAGAGACCTGGAGGGGCTGGAGCGAGTCCAGGGCAGGGAACGGAGCTGGGAAGGGGCTGGAGCACCAGGAGCGGCTGAGGGAGCTGGGGAAGGGGCTCAGCCTGGAGAAGAGGAGGATCCAGAAGGAGCTTTTCCCTCTGGGAAATTCCCTGACAGGAGGAGGCAGCCAGGGGGGGTCAGGCTCTGCTCCCAGGGAACAGGGACAGGAGGAGAGGGAACGGCCTCCAGCTGTGCTGGGGCAGGCTCAGGTGGGATATTGGGAACAATTCCTTCCTGGAGCAGATTAGCCAGGGCAGGGGTGGAGCCCCCATCCCTGGAAGGATTTAAAATCCCTGTGGATGTGGCACCTGGGGATGTGGGGCAGTGCTGGCCTTGGCCAGCATTGGACTCCACGAGGGCTTTTCCAAGCTCAGTAATTCCATGATTTATGTTTCCAGTTACCCCTCAGTGCAAATCCTAATGACTCGAGTGACCCTTTTGTGTTTTCCAGGGAGCCCGGGAGACCTTTGAGAGCTACTACAGGAAGCAGAGGAGAAAACAAGCGCGGCTGGTGCTGCAGCCCCCCTCCAACATGGTGAGGTTGTCCTGCTCCACCAACCCTGGAATGTTGGCCCTGGCTTGTCCCTAAAATGTCCCTTTGCCCTCGGCCACCTGGGTTTTAATCTTGGCTCCTTTTTTCCTCCGTTGCAGCACGAAACTCTAGATGGCTACAGGAAGTATTTCAATCAAATTGTAGGGTAGGTGTTCCTTTTATACACGGCCCTGCTAAAAATGGGTGCCCTGGGGTGCTGAGGAGCCCAAAAAAACTGGGAGAGGAGGGAATGTGGGTATTTTTGGTGGTCCTTTAAGACAAAACAGGACCAAAAAAAGGTGGTTTGTGCTTTTTAAGTGTTGTAAAGTGTGTTTTATAGACTTTGCTGTGTCACTGGGGGGAGCGGGGAGGGACCTGCCAGCTCTTGTAGCAGCCTGGGAACTTCTGGGGATTTGGGGATAAATAATCCCTGTGGACTGTGTGCATCTCCTTGGCCCACCAATGACATGAATGGGCTGGAATATTTAATGATTATTGTTTAATTATTTTCCTGGTGAAGGAGGGGGATTCTCAGGCCTTTATTCCTGAGAGCTGCTTTTTGTCCCACTCCAATCTGACAAAAATCTTCCAAACCTGAGCTCAAGGAGGAGAATCCCAAAGACTGCTCATCCATACAAATAGGATTTGATTTGTTGCCTTTGTCAGCTCCCAACCGTAATTTCAATATCTAATTAGGACCACCACAAATTCCACGTGTGCTGCTCCCCTCGTGCAGCTCCCTGCTCCCGGGCTGGATTTCCTTGGAAAAACACACCTGGGAATTTGTGTGCTGCTGTTTAAACATCCAGTCCTACCCTCATTCCCTGAAAAAAACAGTTTCTTTTTGAGCAGCAGATTTGATAACTGGAGATTGGAGGGAACTCATTGTTTGCAGCACTTGGTGGAGCTGGGTGGGAGGGAGGATTTTCCCTGGAGTTCGAGCATTTTTCCCTGCGGTTACACCATTTTTCCCTGTGCTTAAAACATTTTTCCCTGTGCTTAAAACATTTTTCCCTGCAGCTGGAGCATTTTTCCCTGCAGATAAAGCATTTTTCCTTGCAGTTGGAGCATTTTCCCTGCAGTTAGAGCATTTTAACCAATTGTGCTGGGCTCGCTGCTGGCTGGAGCCGAGTTTAATCCGCAGCTCTTGCGGGAATAACGAGGTGGAGAGCTCGGAGAAGGGGGAATTCTGCCTTTGTGTGCACAGAGGGCGGCACTGGCAGTGCTTTAACTCACTTCTCTACCCCAGTGGTGTCCGAAATGAGGGAATAAATGGTTTGGCATCGCCCGGCTTTGCCAGGTCCCTCCAGCCCGGGATGCGCCGGCTCCGCGTCCGCGTCTCTCGGGGCTGAGCCGCGCTGGCCTTTCCCGCTCTCGCAGGTTTTTCGTGGTGGAGGATCACATCCTGCACACCACGCAGGGGCTGGTGAACCGCGCCTACATCGACGAGCTGTGGGAGATGGCCCTGTCCAAGACCGTGGCGGCGCTGCGCACCCACTCCGTGAGTCCGAGCCCCGCGCCGCTCAGCTCCTGCTTCCCTGTCCCCTCGCATCCCGCAATCCTCTCTTTTTTTTGGGATTCTTCGCTCTCCCTCTTTTCCGAGTGGCTGGTTAAAAGCACAGCACAAAGGCACCCGCTTAACTCCGTTTCTCCGGCTTTTTTTGCCTCTTGCTTCGCTTCGTTTCCTTACCAAGCTCGGCATTTTGAAGAGTAAAAGGGTGGGTTTGTATTTTCCCCATTATTCCATGGATAATCTTTGAGGAGTACCAGCAAAGGGAGTTGATTTGTCCCCAGAAAATCGGGAGAAAAAAGCATCTTTTTGGCACACTGAAGCGTGGCCTCGCTTGATACGGAACCAGAGAATCCCAGGGTGGTTTGGGTTGGAAGGGACCTTAAAACCCATCTGGTTCCCTTGAATTTTGTGGCTGTGAATGGGCTGAAAAACCAAAGCCTGGGGAGAGAGAACCCCAGGGAGAGAGCAAGGAGCACCTTGGGAAGTGGGGGGAAATATGGGAAGAGACTGCCCTGAACACCAGTCCTGGAGCAACCTGGACCGGTGGAAGGGGGTGGGACCAGATGGGTTTTAAGGTCCCTTCCACCCCACACCATTCCACGACTCTCCTCCAGGATGAGGGCCCCCGGGAGCTTCCCGGCGTTCTCCACCTCCATCCCCGGCAGCTGGAAAGTCTCCTCCTTGCCCTGGAGCCGCTGTGCTCCCCCGGGGGCGGCGGGGCTTTGTTCGCTCTCGGGGCGGCGGCAGGAGGCCGAGCCCGGCGCGGTGCGGGGTTTGCGGCGCTGCCGGCCTCGTTGCCGGCGCGGGCCGTTCCGAGCGATGCCAACGCTCGTGCCAGAAGCGGCTGCCGGGGCAGGGTTTTCCAGGGATCACGCAGCGTTCCCCGATCCCTCCGCGCCGCGGCTCCCGAACGCGCCCCGCGTCCCGCGCCGGGGTTTGACGGAGGCTCCCACCTGGCTGAGGCTGTTTCGATTCTTCCCACTCAGCCAGATTTATCCCTGGATTTTCCTCCCCGCCGCAGACAGGGCCATCTTTAATCACTGCTGAGGCTTTGGGGCTTTATCTTTCTTTCTGCCTTTCCCTTTTGGACAGGCAGATGGAAAACCTGTGTCTCCCAGCCCTTCCCGTTGATTAATGGAGTCATTCCTGCCGGAGTTTCCAGCGAGCTTTAAATCTGTGCTCCTTAAATCCCGTGCTCTTTCCAGCTTGGGATGGCTGGTTCTATATTTGGGCAGACTCTCGTCTCAAACTCCGCATTTTTTCGGCACGGGGAGGGTTTCGGCCACTCCCGGAGAGCCCGGGGGTGGCTCTGGGGACACGGAGCTGCGTCTCTGGGGGGTTGAGCGGGCTAAATCCCTGTCCTGGAGCTGGAATCCAGGCGTGTTTTCCCCGGGCCCGGGCCGTGGACGCTTCATTACCGTCAGACACAACACGGTAAATATTAAATGAGAGGCGCTGTCCCCGGCCCGCGGTGACAACGCCGCTGGGATCCGTCTCCTCGCGCTCCCCGGCGGCTCCTGGGCAATCTTAGGGACACTCCAGGTATCTCTGGAGCAGCCAAGAGCCTTCTCCATGCCGGGGAGCAGCGCTGGGAGCAGAGATACCCTTATCGGGCAGCCCTGCCCTGCCCTGCCAGGGCTCACGGGCCGGGGGATGAAGCCGCCGATCCCGGGGCTGCTCCCAGGCCTGGGCAGTTCTTATCACCCCTTATCGTGATAACAGAGCAGGCTGAGGGCAGGTTTTGCTCTGTGCCAAGCAGTTAAATCCCTGTTTTCACTGTGCCCTTCTCTGCAGTCCTACTGCTCCGACCCCGGGCTGGTGTTGGACCTGAAGAACCTCATTGTGCTCTTTGCCGACACGCTCCAGGTACGGGGGGCTCGGGCTCTCCTCGGCCATCCCCGCTCCCACAGCGGGGTCACAGCCTGGGGGGGGTGGCTGGGCCGGCCCCGCTGCCTTTTTGGCATTTTGGGGCGTGGCTCAGCTGGTGGTCAGCCTGGTTCGCTCTGTGCCCGGCGTGGGCAAGGAGCGAGCCTCGGCCGCCGTGCCGGCTCTCGGTCCTCGTCACCCCCTGAACCCCTGCACGGGCACCAGGGCTGGGGCTGCAGGAGATTTGCCCCCTGTTAAATGCAGACAACAATCCCCAGCTGCCCCTCGGTGACGTTGTCCCCTGGAGTTTCCCTCTTCCCTCGCTCTCCCGCAGGGATACGGCTTCCCGGTGAACCAGCTGTTTGACATGCTGCTGGAGATCCAGGACCAGTACAGCGAGACCCTGCTGAAGAAATGGGCAGGAGTGTTCAGGTGAGAGGCTCTGCAGGACACCCCTGGGATGTGCCTCACTCAGGAGTTCTGGCCCGGAAGTGGAATCTTCTGAGGGATTAATCACTGAATCCTGGAATGGTTTGGGTCCTGAAAGCCCATTTAGGCCCACCCCATCCATGGGCAGGGACATCTCCCACTATCCCAGGGTGCTCCAAGCCCCGTCCAACCTGGCCTTGGACACTGCCAGGGATCCAGGAGCAGGTACCAGAACAGCAAGCTCATATTTAGGTTTTGGGTAACAATAGGGTGCAGCCTGGGATTTTCCTTGGAGACCCTGTTTAAATATGGCTGGGAGGATCCTGTGCATGGTGAGAGCTGGGCAATAAATCCGTGGAGACCAAAGGGTTTGCATCCCAGAGGGATGAAGTTGTGGTGTCCCTGTGGAGCTCCCCTGGGCAGTCAGAGATGGAAGGATGCAAAAATGCGGTGCTGGAGCAGCTTTGCTGTGGGCATGGAGCTGCTGGAGAGATCCAGAGGAGCCACGGAGCTGCTCCAGGGCTGGAGCCCCTCTGGAGCCANTGGAATTCCCAGAGCAGCTGTGGCTGTCCCTGGATCCCTGGCAGTGTCCAAGGTCGGGTTGGACGAGGCTTGGAGCAGCCTGGGATAGTGGGAGGTGGAATGGGATGAACTTAAGGTCCTTCCCATCCAAACCCTTCCATGTTTCTGTGCCCTCGCTCCATAACCGAGCTGTGGCTGCTTTGGGACTTCAGTGGCACATCCCAGGAATGTGGGATCACACCTTGGGCTGGCACCAGTCTCTGGGATCCTCCTGACCCAGCAGCCAAACTCCCTCCTCAGAGTTGTCTTCCTGACTTTCCTTTTCCCAGAAATATCCTTGACTCGGACAACTACAGCCCCATCCCGGTGTCGGATGAAGAAGTTTATAAGAAAATCGTCGGACAGTTCCCATTCCAGGATGCTGAGCTTGAAAAGGTAAATCCTGGAGTGGGGGAAGCGGCCTGGCCTGACTGCTGGTGCAGGAGAGCCCCACACCTTTTGTGGGCATTGAGAAGGATCAAAAAAACCCCAAAATCCTGGGGTTCAGCTTCTCCCTGCCGCCTTCTGCCCCTCCCAGCCTTGTGTGGGGTGGGGGTGAGAGAAGGATGGAAGAATCTGGTGTAGTAAAATCTGTTCCCTCCTGGCTTTTGGGGCTGTTGGGCAGCACTGGGGGAGGTGAGCAGGAAAACCCCTCGTGCACGGTGGGACAGGAATTCCAGGTGTTCCCCAAGGAGGGAGGGAAAGGAGTTGGGAATGAACTGGGGATGTGCTGCCTGCTCCCTCCTGGCTGCAGAATTCCTTCCAGCCCCCAAATCCCTCCTGCTCCATGTGCTGTTTGTGAGTGATCCTCTGCTCTTCCCTTGCCTGAAGTGTTTGTATAATATGGGATAAAAGCTGGACTTTGCTAAATCCCAGGATTCCTTTCCCTGCCCGGAACACGCTGCTGGCAAGGGCCATCCCCTGCTGCGTGAAATTCCCACTGGGAACTCTCTCCTGTGTTTTGCAGCAACCCTTCCCAAAGAAGTTCCCCTTCTCGGAGTTCGTGCCCAAGGTTTACGGCCAGATCAAGGAGTTCATCTACGCCTGCCTCAAGTTCTCCGAGGACCTGCACCTCAGGTGGGACATCCTTGCGCTCTGGGGGTTCCCCTGGTTCACAAATGGATTCTTCTCCTGAACCTTTGGGAAGGTCCTGGCGGGGCTGGAGCGGTGGCAGCTTCCACGCACCGAGGGCTGCCCGAGCGTTCCCGTGCGGGGGAACATCCCGGCACGGTTTGGGTTGGAAGGAACCTCCGAGCTCCCCTCGTCCCACCCCGCGGGCAGGGACCCTTCCGCTACCCCAGGCTGCTCCAGCTCTCAGCCAGCCTGGCCTCGGCCGCTTCCAGGGATGGAGCCAGCCCCGGCTTCCCCGGGAATTCCACGGCAGGCCCTGCCCGCCCTCGCGTGCCACGGGGGGGCCGCGAGGGTTTCACCTGCGAGCGGCGACGAGTTTCGCCCGCCGGTTTCGTGCTCTCGTTCCTCTCCTTTCTTGGGGGAGTTTGTACACAAATAACGCCATTTTTTTGTTGTTGTTGCTGCTCTTTAAAAGCCTGTGGGACACTGCACGTGTTCACCCCGCTCGCTGCGTCCCGGGCTGCTTTGATGCCTGTCTCGCCCTGCGTACGTGTGCGCGGCCCGGCCCCGCGGGCTCTGCCAGCAGCCGCCAGCTGGGGCTGGGTTTGCCTGGAAGGATCCGTCCTGCTTCCCTGCCCCGCGCCGGCAAGAGGCTGCAGTGAGGTGGGGGAGTTCCACCTCCCCCGGGAGCTTTGGATCCCGGCTGTGGCCTGACACTGGAGCTGCTGGAGCAAATCCAGAGGAGGCCACGGAGCTGCTCCCGGGGCTGGAGCCCCTCTGGAGCCAGGCTGGGAGAGCTGGGAATGTTCACCTGGGGAAGAGACGGCTTCAGGGAGAGCTCAGAGCCCCTGCCAGTGCCTAAAGGAGCTGCAGGAGAGCTGGAGAGGGACTTGGGACAGGACACAGGGAATGGCTTCCCACTGCCAGAGGACAGGGATAGATGGGGTATTGGGAGGGAATTCCTGGCTGTGAGGGTGGGGAGGCCCTGGAATGGATTTCCCAGAGAAGCTGTGGCTGCCCCCGGATCCCTGGCAGTGTCCAAGGCCAGGTTGGAGCAGCCTGGGATAGTGGAATGTGTCCCTGCCCATGGGATCAAGATGCTCTTTCAGGTCCTTCCCCACCCAGCCCATTCCATGATCTCCCCAGCGCTGATGTGGAGCTGGGACAGTTCTGGGATCTGAGCAGCTGCTTTGGTGCCTGCCTTGGGCTCTCCAGGGTTTTCCCTGTCCCTTTTGTGCCAGGGATTTGGTTTGGAGCGGCGCTTTCCCTCCAGGTCCCGCTGGAGCCGCGGCTCTCCCTGGCGGGTGCGGGAGCTCCGGAGGTTCCCCCCACCCCGTCCCATCCCGGCCTTTCACCGGGGGCAGCTCCTGCTCCGTGGTGGCTCCCGGGGCTCTTAACCCGGGGGTCACCGCGAGCCCCGTCCCTTCCCAGAGCCGGCTCCTCGCTCGGATTTCACACGGACGCTGCTGCCCCCCCGCCCCCCCCATCGCCGGGATGATTGGCATGGGCAGGGAAGGGAGGAGAAGCGTCCCCTGGGGTCCCTCCCGGGGGTCCCCTCGGACCTGTCATTAAAATTCCTTTTGACATTGCCTTTTCCAGCCCTTTTTGGAGGAGCCGGGGGGAGGGGAGCGGCACTCCGGCCTGCGGAGCCGAGCCTTCGGAATATTTGCGCGCGAGCCCCCGCCGACGCTTCCCTCGTTTCTCCCTGACAGCTCGGATCAGGCTTTATTAGGGAGCTCGGCCACAGCGCCGGCGGCGCCTTCCCTTTCTCTTCCCTTCCCTTCTTCCCGGGGCCCGTCGCTCAGGGAGCGCCCGGAGCGCCGGGGTCAGCCCGTCCCTGCCAGAGGTCCGGCACGGGAGCTGTCGGGAGCCCCCACGCTCCTTCCAGCCTTTTCCATGGGGGAAAGCGGAGCTCCCGTTTTTTGGGTTTTTCCCCCCCCCAATTATTCTGTTAAGGCAGCTCCCGGTGTTTGTGGGACGGGAGGGTTCTCCTTTCTGGGGAAGTTGTTTCGCCTTGGAAGTGTCGGAAGGAGGTTTGGAGCTCGGGGTGTGTTTGTAGGGCTGGGAATTTTTGTTGTTGGTTCTGTTGATTTGGTCAGGAGAAGGAAAAGCTCCTTTTTATCTTGACTTTTGCCTTTTTCCAAGTGTGTGAGTTCATCAAGTTGCCTTTAAAAGTGTCCCCTCACTTGTTCCTGTGAAACTTCCTGTTGGAAAGATAGGGAATATCTTTGGGAAGCAGTGGATGGAAGGATGAGGTGGAGCAGCTCTAATCTACCAAGATTTGGTTTGGGTTTGGTTTGGGGTTTTTTACAAAGCTCCGATCCTGAAAAAACTTGGGATGCAGAGTGCAGGGACACCTTCCCCTATCCCAGGCTGCTCCAAGCCCCATCCAGCCTGGCCTGGGACACTGCCAGGGATCCAGGGGCAGCCACAGCTTCTCTGGGAATTCCATGCCAGGGCCTCCCCACCCTCCCAGCCAGGAATTCCTTCCCAATATCCCATCTATCCCTGCTGGCAGTGCCCATTCCCACCCCTCCATAGCAGCATCCCAACATCCCCCGCCTTTGTCCCTGGCAGTGGGATCGGTTTAGGGTTTACTGTGCAATGGGATCTCTTTGGGGTTGGCTTTTGTCTCCCGTGTCAGTCCCTGCTCTGAATGTGCCCCTCGGTCAGGTGGAGCAGGAGAAGGAGCCAAAGGTCACAGGCTCGGTTTACCGGGAGCCTCCAAGTTATTGACACTTCCCAGCCTTCCCGCCGGGAGTGCCCCGTGCCTCTCCCGCCTCTCACTGCGCTGCCAGGGATGAATCCTGCTGGAGTCAGGGCTAATCCAGGGCCAAGGGCACATCCAAGGAGCCTCTGGCCGGGGGGGCTTTGCAAAACCTCCCTGGGAAAGGAGGAGGTGGCACCTTGTGCACCCTGGAGGGGCCAAACCCCCGAATTCCAGCGGGGCTGCCATTCCAGCCACCCGGCAAAGGGCAGGAGTGGGGTGCAGGAGCTTCCAGGCTGATATTCCGAGGGCTGGAGCCCCTCTGCTCTGCAGCCAGGCTGGGAGAGCTGGGAGTGTTCACCTGGAGAAGGGAAGGCTCCAGGGAGAGCTCAGAGCCCCTTCCAGAGCCTAAAGGGGCTCCAGGAGAGCTGGAGAGGGACTTGGGACAAGGCATGGAGGGACAGGACACAGGGAATGGCTTCCCACTGCCAGAGGGCAGGGATAGATGGGATATTGGGAAGGAATTCCTGGCTGGGAGGGTGGGGAGGCCCTGGCACAGGTTTCCCAGAGCAGCTGTGGCTGCCCCTGGATCCCTGGCAGTGTCCAAGGCCAGGCTGGCCGGGGCGTGGAGCAGCCTGGGATAGTGGAAGGTGTCCCTGCCATGGCAGGGGTGGCACTGGATGGGCTTTGAGATCCCTTCCCACCCAAACCATTTTGGGATTGTGGGAGATGGGAGCTGTGCTGTGCCGAGGACCCCCTTTGCATGGAAATCCAGGAATCTTCAGGGAATGGAAGTCAGTCCTTTTAAAGCCATTCCCTGTGACCTCATTGTGTAATTTTCTCTGTTTCCTTTAAGATCCCTTTGAACCCAAACCATTCCCTGTTTCTACAATGCAGTTAAAAAGCTCTGAGAAGGTTGGGAGATGCATTTGGGGTCTTTGATTTGGGGTTTCACCACTGGAGGTCTTTCTTCCACATCCCAAACATGCAAACCCCCAGTGCTGTGTGCCGGGCTGTGCTGATGCCGTGGGCAGCTCCTCTGGGATGGGAGGCTCAGGGATGTGGGATTAGCAGGAATTAATCCACCTTTCTTTACTGAGATGTGCCCGGGAAGGCCTGGATTGTTGCGTTGTACAAATCCCTCCTTCCATTTGACTTGGCAGCTCCACGGAAGTCGACGACATGATCAGGAAATCCACGAACCTGCTGCTGACCCGGACCCTGAGCAACTCCTTACAGAACGTCATCAAGAGGAAAAACGTGGGACTCACGGAGGTGGGAGACCCGCCTTCCCTCGGGAATGCGGGGGCGGGACACAGGGAATGGCTTCCCACTGCCACAGGGCAGGGATAGGTGGGATACTGGGAAGGAATTCCTGGCTGGGAGGGTGGGGAGGCCCTGGGGTGGAATTCCCAGAGAAGCTGTGGCTGCCCCTGGATCCCTGGCAGTGTCCCAGGCCAGGCTGGACGGGGCTTGGAGCATCCTGGGATAGTGGGAGGTGTCCCTGCCCATGGCAGGGGGTGGAATAAATGATCTTTCAGGTCCCTTCCCACCCAAACCATTCCTGGATTTTATGATTCCAGGGCAGGATGACAGGACGGCCCTTGGAGCTCCTTCAAGCACCTTTAGAGCTGCTGGTTTGGAGCATTCCATGGAATATTTGCCTGGAAAACAATGGGACTGCTCATCTTTGTGGTGCAAAGCCAGAAACTTCATATTGTGGAAAAGCGGTGCTTTTTCTTTGCTCTTGGTTGCGAATTTTGCCCTCTTTTCATGTTGTAAATCTGAATTAAAGTCAGGGGGCTTCAGGGAGCCCCAGAGAAGATCCAAGTGGGAAGTGTGAGGGAGTGAGGGAGCCATCCTCATTTTCAGGGGATGGCTGAGGTGGTTCAAGCACATTGCTGCAGCACAAACCTTAATTTGGGATTTTCTTTCCATGATCCATTATTTTTTTTCTCTGCAAAATCAGATTTCTGATGGTTTTAATCCATGTAAATCCACATGGTCCCCAGGACAGGTGGTATTAAACAAGGAAATACGAACTGTGTAATTGATTATAGATATTGGTGGTTTGATTGATTGAACTGTAGAAATGTGTCCTGTTGTGGGCAGCCTGAATTCCCTACAGAGATGAGTTTGGGAGCTGAGTTTGGGACGTTTAAGAGGTGACTTTGGGGAATTCAGTGCTTTTGCAGCCCTTTATTTCCTTCTGGTGCTTCCTGAGCCCTTCATCTCACAGCCTGGAATCTCCCTGCTCCCCGGGGGAAATTCCTGTTCCCTCCTGCCCCTCCGGACAGGAATGCAGCTCTGTCCCTGCTCTGGCCATCCCCAGGATGGAGTTCAGGAAGGGCAAACCCCGGGGGACAATTCCCTCCCATGCTTTTGCCCAGGTCAGGGGGTGTAGATGTTCCTTCCATGGAATGTGATGGGTTTTCCTTTGAAAATTCCTCAAATCCTTGCCGATCTTGGGGCTCTTTTCCAACCTTAGTGATTCCCTTAAGGCCCTGGTGGAGCACAGGAATTGAAGAGGGAGTTGAAGATTCCCAGATCATGCTCAAGCATATTCCTGGTGTGAAAGGTGATCACAGGAGATCCTTGGGAGACTCCCGGATTTAATGATTGCTGTGAGCAGCTCCATCCCTTCCTGGGCTCTCCAGTGTCACTTCCCAAGCTCCAAGCAGCTCCATCCCTTCCTGGGCTCTCCAGTGTCATTTCCCAAGCACTGGACAAGGTCATGCAAGGCCGTGTGCCAACATTCCTGGCCTTTTATCCTCTTTAATTCATTTTTCCTTGCTGGTTTTTGTTTCCTCTTAGCAGTGGCTACTGAAGTTTGCTCCAAGCCCGCTCCAGGCAATCCTGGGGTTTTGAGGAACACCAGGATTGGTGTCAGGAGGGATTGTGAGTGTCCCAACCTGACATCCCTCAGCAAAAGAGAGGGAAAAGATGATCCTGTTTATTTTTCATTTGAATAAGCCAATGAGAAGGTCTTGCCCAACCCCAATAAAAAATCTTCTTACCCCAATTAGAAGATTTTTCCCAATGGGGTTTTGCTCCAACAAGGTCTTTTCCTCCCAAATCCAAAAGAAGATGAGAATTTAAGGAGCCAGAGAGGGAGCAGGGGAGCTCAGAGCAAGTGGTGGAAGTGAATCCAAGCAGTCAGAATTCCCACAGATTGCTGATCTGGACCTTTGTGATGGTCAGAGATGTTCAGGAGGAATTTCCTGCAGTTGGGAACATCTGATATTGAATTAACTTGAAATTGCAGGGAAATGTGTCACGGTGGTGGTGTCAGGGCTGACTGACACGGGGAGCACGGGTCAGTGCTTGTGTGAAGGCAGGAATTGAGGACAAACCCCAGGGATTTCAGGAATGAGAACCCTCCTGGTCATCCCTGTAATGCATTGCACGGACCAAGTACCAAACAAGAGGGGTTCAAATCGGTGATCATTTGATTTCTTGAAACCAAAAGTGTGCCTGAAATGCGGGAAGCGCTGGCTGGAGGGGAGCACTGGGGGTGTCCAGCCCAGCCTCCCATGGGAATGGGATCCCTCACTTGGATCATGTCAGCCGTGGCTTTCCCTTTTCATTTCCTCTCATTTCTCCCCAGCACATCCCACAGCTTCTCTGCACCCCCTGTCCCACTTGTGCACCTTCCCAACGTCCCTTTCCCTCGCTGGTGTCCAGGCTGACCCTCCCGGGGCGTGGCCATGCCCCTCTCTGCTGCGGTCAGCACCAACACGAGTGGGGCACTGCGATCCCTGTCCCATCACCTCACTCCTTCTGTGCCTGCACCTTTTAAATCCCTGGTTAATCCCGTCCCAGTCGGCTTTGGGAGCGTTCCCAAGGCATTCCCACAGGGCTGGATGGCTCCAGCAGTCAAATGACGTCAGCCCGGAGCCTTCTGCTGCGCTGTGGGGCTGGGGGAGCTCTGGGCACCCCACTCCTCCCCCCAGTCCAGCCTGCTGGCTCCTGGGCTCGATGCCTGTGTGGTGCTGCTCAGGTTTGGGGTTTTTCGGGTTCACTGGCAGCCAGCAGCCCCCTGCTCTGTCCTGGCAGTGGTTTTGGGGAGCCTGTTGTGTTGGAGCGGCGCCGATGGGAGCCCTGAGTGGCGGCTCCGTGGGGGAAATCATTCCAGCCAATCCCCCTGTGTGGTGTTGGTGGCCGTCGTGGGCAATGCTTTCCCCCCAAAATTACCTTGGATTTCAGTCCCTGGTGTTGCTAAAGGAGGAGAGGCTGTGGCAAAGCTCAGGATGTTGGTGCAGCATCAGCTTTTCCCGCCAGGGTTCCGTGGAATTGGCTCCCGTTAACCTGGCACAGCCCTGGCTTCGGGAGCACCGTGGCTGAAACTCTTTTTTTTCTTTTTTTTTTTTGCCTCCCCAGCTCGTGCAGATCATTATCAACACCACCCACTTGGAGAAATCCTGCAAGTTCCTGGAGGAATTCATCACCAACATCACCAACGTCCTTCCCGAGACCGTCCACACCACCAAGCTCTACGGGACCACCACCTTCAAGGTGAGCGGGGCGGGGGCTGCCCCCTCCAGGGAGCTGCCCCGGGGGGTGCCCGGAGAGGATCTGCTGGAGGAGGCCTGGGAGAGGCAGCTGGGCCGAGCCAAGGCATCATTCCATCGTTTTTTGGGAAGGTTGCACCATCGCTCGGGGTTTGTCCTTCGGAGCGTTGCTCCTGTCGGGATCGTGGCAGCTTTTGGTTTGAATTTACAGCCCTAATTGGCTAAAGGATTAAGAGGATTTGAAACAAAAGCCTGGGAATTTATTTCTTTTTGAAGTGACTTTTGGTTTGTGCTGTTGGAGCGCGGCGTTCCACACGTCCGGCCGTGAACCTCGGGCTCCCCTTCTGCCCGGGAGAGATTCCCAGAGCTGCCATTGCTGAATCTTCCCACTCCCCTCGGCATTATCCCTAAAACCCGGGGCTGACAGAAACTCCCAGGCCTCCCAGCCTTTAAATCCCACTCCAGGAGTGTTCACCCAGATACTTTCTATGGAATGGGATTGGGTCAGGTGTGGGGTGTCTGAATTGTGTCCTGTGGAGATCCAGAGGTGGGAACAGCAGGGAATGGTTGGGTGAGGGTTTGCCCTGGGATAACTCAGTCTCACATCCCCAGGGAAGCCCGTTCTGGCCTAAAGCTGAATTTCCTTCCCTTGTTTGGGTGGGGAGGCTCCTGGACCCCACCCCTGCACTGGCTTTGGTGGGATTTCCATATGGGGTGTTCCTCTCCCATCTCACAATCAGGGAATATTCTGGATTGGGAGGGACCTAAAGGATCATCAAGCCCAACTGTCGGATGAACGGCCCATCCAGGGATTAAACCCACAACCTCGCTGTTGTTACCACCACGCTCCCCCCATCGGAGCCAATCTCCCCTCCATCCCCCCTGGATTTATCCTCGTGATCACATCCGGGGCAGAACCCCCCTCGGTCCCGCCCACGGTGACCCGGTGGCCGCTGTCCCCTTGGCCTGAGGCTGCAGCAGCCTCGTGGTCTCCTCCTTGAGCTGCTGGGCCGTGTGAAGGTTGGGTCCAGCTCCCACCCCATTCCCTTCCTCATGGAGCGCCCATCCCACGTACCGTGCGATTCCCAGGACGCCCGGCACGCCGCCGAGGAGGAGATCTACACCAACCTCAACCAGAAGATCGACCAGTTCCTGCAGCTGGCGGACTACGACTGGACGGCCCCGGAGCCGGGCAGCAGGGCCAGCGACTACCTGGTGGATCTGATCGGCTTCCTGCGCAGCACCTTCGCCGTGTTCACGCACCTCCCGGTAAGGCGCGGCGCCGCTCCCTTCCTGCCGCTCCGGGATGCGCCGGGAACGGGGCTTGTGCTGGCGGGGATGGAGGGGAACATCCCGTTTGTCACGTGTCACCGGGAGCTGGGCTTCCCCGGTTATTGAAAATCGGATTGTGTGGGGTCGAGGCGCTGCCCCTGCCCACCAGGTACCGGCAGGGTCGGAGTTCGCTCCCCACCTCTGTTTTAGATATTTGCACTGCCAGCTCAGTGGCCATCCAGGGTTTTTTTCCCAAGAACTCCAGTCTGTGGGTGTCTTTCTCGAACTACAGCTGCATTTCCAAGTGTTTGTGGAATCCCTGCTGTCTCTGAAAGGCAGCAGATCTTTCCTTCTTTTCTGTGCCGCCTGAAGTCCCCCTGTGTTTGGGCTGTTGTTGCCATCAGAAATGTGCTTTCTGTTGCTGTTTGCAGTGGTTTCTCATTGGGTGGGAAAAACATAATCACCAGGGAGTTCCATTTTTGCCCAAACAGCTTTTTTTTTCCTCCTCTCAATGGGATTTGCTCTGAGCTGTGTGGACCCACGCTCGGGAGGAGCTGGGATCTGCAGGTATTTTGAAACAGCAAATCCCCCGAGCTCTGTAGCTGTCCTGAAAGCCATTTCAGATCTGTCTTTCTTTCTGGGGCTGGGATTTATTTGCTGGCCCTCGGTGCCCAGGGGTGTCTGGGCATCTTTCACGAGCTTGGGAATAAACAGGAAGGGAAGATTTCATAGTCCTCAGTGGCAGCTTCCATCATCCTGCTTGTTTGTGCCCTGGGATTCCCCCTCTGGAAGGATCCCCCAGGTCTCCAGAGCTGTTCTGGGAGGTGTTACAGCCCCCAAACTGTGCAGCCTCGTGCCTGGCTCGTGTCTTTGGCCATCCCTAGCCCAGCAGGAAGATCTGGCAGCGGGAGGGAGCTGAGACTGTGGGGGGGAAAGCCCCCAAAAGGGAGCTGGAAGTGGCTTTTCCTGGTTCTCTGCTCCTGTGTTGAGGAGAAGGTGCTTTCTCAGCTCTGTTATCAGTGGGAGAAACTGATAAAGAAACTGATAATCAAGTGTTGCCTCCCGTGCAGAGAGGTGGGGAGGGCTTTGCTCCATCCTCCTGGCCAGGTTTGGTGCCCAAGTGTCACCCAGCAGCGGGGCAGGTGCCTGCCAGAGGCAGGAGGTGCTTGGAAAAAGCAGGATTTCTCCTTCAAAAAGGAGCTGTGTCTCCACAGGGCTGGTTCAGCACCTGCAGACCGCTTCCCCCGATCCCACTGGGAATACTTGGAAGCCAGTAATGGGATTTGACAGGGAGATTGGTCTCTGCCACCCGAGCATGAAGCAGGAGAGATGAGCTGGGGAGGGTTGCCCACAGTGATGGATGAGGTGGGCCTGCAGTGATTTATCTTCCTTAAATATTAATGTTTCCTTTTGGAGCGAGGCAGGGCTGGTTTGGAGGCTGGGAGAACGGGAGTTGGTCTGAAAAGCACCAGGACAGAGGGAGGGAGCCTTTTGTCTGCCAGGACTGAGCTAGAAAAGCCCCAGCTGGGGAGAAGCTGCGTTGGATTTGCTGGGCAGGCCCAGGGAGCTGCTGCAGCCCGGTTTGGGCAGCTGCAGCTTTGGTTCAAAGCTCTGGAGGAGCTGCAGGTTTGGGATTTTTTTAGTATTTCTTGGAGTTTTTCCCTCTGGAGGAGAGTGGGGGTGCCATCGCTGCACGTGGCCTTGCAGGCAGTGGTGGGTGAGGGCCAGGAGGGACCAGGCTGCATCCCAAAGGCTTCCAGGTCCTTTGGTGTCGTGGTTCTTCGTCCTTGTAGGGCCCAAGAGCCTTTTTCCAGCGGCTGATTTAGGAGCACATTCAAATTCCTGGGCTTTGCTAGTGGAATGCAGGAGACGAAGGTGTGTTGTCCCGAGCAGTGCAGGAAAATGATGGAAGTGTTTGTTAAAGCACCAAAAATGTGGGATGAGCGTCAGTTGTGACAGGAAAGGGTGAGAGGGGTGAAGGAACGTCTCCAGAAAGGATAAATTACAACCCTAAGAGGATATTCAGGGTTCTGGGAGCAAGGTAGGGCTGTTCCTACGCTGCTGATCCAGATCCATCCCAATCCATCAGCAGGAGAGGCAATGACAGAGTGGGATTCAAAAATAGACGGGGTCTGAGAGGAGCTGCTGCCCTGTTGGAGAGGAGTTTGCAGCCTGGTCCTATAAAATGCAGGATTTCCACACTGCCAGGAGCTCCAGGGCCGTGCCCCATCCTGGGATGAGGCATCCTTGGAGCATCCTCATTCCTTTGTGCACCTCCTCCCATTCCTGTTCTCCCGTCCTTGGCCGGTTTGGAAATGTCCCCCTCTTCCAGAGCTGATTTTTGGGTCCATTCCTGTTGAATTTATGGGGTTTTGGACAAATGAAAAGTGTTCTCCTGCTCCTGGGAGGCGCAGTTTTCTTGGAAGTGTGTGGAAGTTTTGCTGGAAGCGGCAGGAGCTGCTCCCCTGCCTTTTGTCCCGGCTGGAATTTCACCTCCAGCTGCCCATCAGGGAACCTCAGCCCGGGCGTGTGGGAGTTCCTGGGATAAAATTACACCACCAAACAAGCTCCCTCCTGGAAGGGAGCGGAGCCCAAAGCCCTGAGCCGGCAGAAATGCTCCGTGAGGGGGCTGAGTGATCCCATTGTCCCGACGGAGCGGCAGGAAAACCTCGCCGGGGTCAAGGCTCCGGCTGGCCCCGGGGCAGCTCAAGTGGCCCTTCAAGGTCTGTGGGACTCAGCACTGGAGAGGAGCTGAAAGGAATCCAAGCCAATATTTGGGATGAGGGTTTGTGTTTCCCTCTCTAGGCTGAATTTTTCCTGTGTTTCTTGGGAATCCCGGAATGATTGTGTGGAATAGTTCGGGTTGGAAGGGCTCTTTAGAGGTCACCTACTCCAAGCCCCTGCAGTAAGCAGGGACAACTTCAAGTGGATCAGGTTTGTCCAGAGCCATGGCCTTGAATTTTTCCAGGGATGAGGCTTCCCCCCCCCTCTGGGCACTCGGTTCAAGCAGCAAAAATAACCCAAAACCAAAACCCTGGCTCGCGGAGGGGCCTGAAATCTCCTCTTTTTCTCGAGCTCCAGCAGGAATTCTCAATGCCTGGTTTTTCCTTTGGAGCAGACGTTGTGGGAGATGATGAAAGGCGCTGGATCCCGGGGGTTGCTGGCATCGCTTTGCACGTGGCAGCTTTCGGGGGGACGCCGCGGGGACAGCGTGCGCCGGGGGGCAGGAAGAGTTCACGGAGAACGTCCCGGGGTTTGGGAGCGTACCAGGGCTGCCTGGGATGGTCACGGTGGTTTAGAGCCACAGCTCCAAAACGCTCCACTCAGTGCCCAAAAATGTCTGCGAGCAAATAAAACCCTGATGGAAATCAAAGCATAATTAACATTTGGCTCCCGAGGCCGCCCTCTTCCCGCATTAACCAGGGAGAGTCGGATCCTGCTGCTGCTTGGAGCTCGTTAACGTGGGATGCTCAGGTCTCCTTGAAAAAGAAAAACCTCTTTTTTTAATTTTTTTCCCGGCCCAAAAAAAAAAAAAAAAATCTTAGTGCAAAAAAAAAAAAGAGTATTTTAGGCCTTAAAAAAAAAAAAAGGTGGTTTCTGGTTTTCAGCAAGCACGAGGGCCACGGCCTCCAAAAATGAACATTTCCAGCCTAATCCTTTGCAAAGAATGACTGAAAAAGCCTTTTGTCTTTGATGGCTGATTGTTGTTTTTATTTCTTGTTGGACAAGTTAATGTAAATGGCACTGACAGGGCTACTCCAAACACGCTGATTTGTTGACATTAAGCCCCTCGGAGATGGAGGGGCTGTGTCAACACCTCCCCCGAACTGTCAGGTTAACAAAGCAAGGATGTTTGCTGGGGGGAGGGGAGCGGGGCAGGGCGAAGGGGGGGGTGTTGTGTTTTTATTTTAAGTTTCCTTTAATCCTCTGTTAGTCTTGTATCCCGATAACCTCCTTTGGAAGGGAATCGGGGCAGGTCAAGAGGTGAGGCTGACCCGGGAAGGGGAAGCAATCTTTCAGCGATCCAACAAATCCAACCTCTGCCGCCGAGCGCTTCGGTGTGAACCCTCTGCACGGGGGGTTGTGGCTTTTTTTTTTTTCCTCCCTATTTTTTTTTTTTTTCCCTTTTCTGCTTATTTTTGCCAGATGGCAGGCACAGATTTCAGCTGGGGCCGCGACGTTTTTCTGCCTTCTCTTGGCATCTCTCCCCCGCCCTCGCGAACGCGCGGCCCTCGCTCTGGTGGAGAGGGCTTTGCAGAGTGTTTATTTTCTTTCCAAAGGGAGCGCTGGCCTGGCTTTTCCTTTGAAAAGCCCAATCCCTCTGCAATATTTATAAGCCTGGGCGCCGCGCGTGGAGGTGAAACGCCGCGAACTCTGCGCCGCCCGCAGCCTCAGCCGCGCCGGGACGGACCCCAGTGGAAAACAACCACGGGGAAAGCAGCTCTGGAGCTCCACAGTCACCTCGGGGTTGGCACAATAACCACAGGGAAAACAGCTCTGGAGCTCCACAGTCACCTTGGGATTGGCACAATAACCCTGAGGAAAACAGCTCTGGAGCTCCAGAGTCACCTTGGGTTGGCACAATAACCACAGGGAAAACAGCTCTGGAGCTCCAGAGTCACCTTGGGATTGGCACAATAACCACAGGGAAAACAGCTCTGGAGCTCCACAGTCACCTCGGGGTTGGCACAGGTCCTGTCCAGGCTTAAATAACTCCCCTGGCCCTTGGAAGAGCTGAGCTGGAGCTGATCCCTGCTGTCACTCAGGGGTCTGACATCCATCAGCTCTTGCAGGTGGGATTGCTGAGGAATGGGGATGTTGGCTGGCAGGGCTTACAGGAGAGCTGGAGAGAGGCTTTGGATAAGGCATGGAGGGACGGGACACAGGGAATGGCTTCCCACTGCCAGAGGGCAGGGAGAGATGGGATATTGGGAAGGAATTCCTGGCTGTGAGGGAGGGGAGGCCATGGCACAGGTTGCCCAGAGCAGCTGTGGCTGCCCCTGGATCCCTGGAAGTGTCCAAGGCCAGGCTGGACGGGGCTTGGATCCGCCTGGGATAGTGGGAGGGGTCCCTGCCCATGGCAGGGGGGGGAATAGATGATCTTTCAGGTCCCTTCCAACCCAAGCCATTCCATGATTCTGTGACACTTAAAGACAACAAAGCTGCTCTTGTGGTGCTTTATTTCCCTCCTTCTCCCAGCAGGTTCCATTTCTCATACTTTGCTTTTCCAAGACTTTCCCGAGCCACTGCTGGAGCATGGGGTGGGGGTGTGGGCTCCTGGGATGACCTTTGGGATCCTTTCTGCCTTTTCTCCTGTTGCTTTTCTCTCTTCTGCCTTTGACCTTGACCTCCTGTGTTGTCCTCTGTAGGGGCGGGTAGATGTCCACTCTACCATGTCGGTGAGTACCAGACCCCGTGTCCGGCGCCTTGGCTCTGCTCCGCTCCTGCCCCCGGGCTCGGGGGCAGTTGAACCAGAAAAGGTCCTTTGTCTCAGACTGGGGGAAAGGAAAAGGTGGATTAAAAGTTCAAATCAAGAGGATTAATAATTCTGGGATGAATCAGAGACCAAGGGGAAGGGTTTCCTTCCCGATGGGTCGTGAAGTTGTTGATTTTAGAGGATGTGTAGCGTTGAAATGGCTCCTTTTGTACCTAAATTTGCAGGGAATTAGGGGGAAATGCCTGGTATTAGGGAAAGCATGATGGGATCCTCATGCTCTGCATGAGAGAGAAGATGTTTGTGAAATCCCCCCATGCTCCTTGTTCAGAGAAATCCCCCATGGGATTCCAGCTGGAAGTTCCTCCTGGTTTGAAGGATTGGACGACTAAGCCTTCCCTCATGCTGGAGTGGAAGTGTCCAAGGCCAGGCTGGACGGGGACTTGGAGCAATCTGGGATAGCGGAAAGTGTCCCTGCCCCTGGCAGGGAGTGGGACTGAATCATCTTTAAGGTCTCTTCCAACCCAAACCACACTGTGATTCCATGGTTTTCTCCAGAAAATAATGTGGATTCCTGACATTTGCCCCCTCCCTGTTTGGATTGGGGCACTTAACACCAAAAACACCCCAAAGGAGACCTTTCAGACCTGGTTTCTGGTTCAGCAGCCCCCCGTCCTCGTTGTCATCTCTGCTTGTTCCGTGTGCGGGGCACAAATCCGCGGCATTTCCAGGGATGGACGGCAAACAAAGGGCCCCGGAGCCACCTTGTTTCCTCTATTCCCGAGCCTGCACGCCCAGGCACGTGGGAGCAAAGCCTGCCTGGGGTTTCTGTGGGGTTGTGACATCCAGAGCCTGGCCCTTGCTTCTGCTTCCCGGCCTTTATTCCCCGCTCTTCCCGGGAGCGCCGAGTGCTATTCCACGCTCCGGTGGGATGCTCGTGCCCCTTTCCCTGGAAACCGAGCACGGCCAAGCCCGGAGCATTTGCAGGCTCCGGGCACCTGGGGGGTTCCTAAGTCGGCACCGAGGCCTCAACTCAACGCCGGCTCCTGGAGAGAAGGAGCCTCGTTAAAGCAATTCCAGGCCGGCTCCCATCAAAGCCGCGCCGGGAGCGGGAGCGGGCGGGATGCTCCAGGCGTCCCCCGCAGCCAGGGCTTTCCAGGAGCGGTGTTGGATGTCAGCCATCCTGCGTGGTGTCCTCAGGGCGTAGCCCAAGAGGGAGAGATGCAAGAGGCACTTTTCCCTGTGGCTTTTCCAGGCTTGGAGCCGTTTAGAAGCCAGATGTATTTATTCCTTTAATTGGATCCAGTGCCTAGACAGCTCTGGAGTCAGCTTCCTACGGAGAGGGGGGCATTCGTTTCATTAAGGTAAATCAATGGAAAATAATACCTGGAGGTCCCCTGGAAAGGGTCAGGGATGGAGTAATCCCTTTATATGGAGGGGCTTTGCCAGCCTGCTCTTAGGTGGGTTTGTTCTTAACGGCAGCAGATCCCAGTTTTCCTTTTATCCCTCCTAATTTTCTGGTCTCTGCGTGGTCGGGATTAATTGGTGGGCATAAATCACGGATCTGCGCGTCCCAAAGAGGTGGAAAAATAAAAGTGGGATTGCACAGAGCAGCAGGACACAGGAGGAATTATGGCAGGGTTTAATTTGTCCGGTGGGAAGTCGCTGTGGCTGATCCTGGAAGTTTAAGAGGTAAAAAAAAAAGCGGGATGCAGACATGGATAGGGCATGAGCAGCATCCAAAAGCCTCCGTGTGTGGAGCTCAGGGGCTTTCCACTCCAGAGGTGATCCAAGTCTTTTAAGGGATTGCTTGGCCTGGAGGTTGGGCCAAATTCCCTTAAAATATGGATGCCTTGAGGGGGAGAAAATGCGCTGGTGACTGGAGCAGGCCTTTCCTGGCCAAAATCCCAGATACTTGTCGGGATAGAGGGCTCGGAACAGGAACTGGTGGTGCTTTAAAGCAAGGAGCAGAGTGTCCAAATCCCATGGATTTAGTGGTGCTGGGTGGGGAAAGGCTGACCCCTGATTAACCCGGGAGCTCTGCTGAACTGGGGTCTGGCTGAGCCAGGTTATCTGCAATTCCAAGGTTCCTTGTCTGCTTTCAGCACTTGGAAAATTAATGGAAGCTGAAGTGCCCAGGGCCGTAAATCCTTTAAACCAGGGCGAGCTTCCGTAGGTGCCGCTTCCCCCTGCGGAGTCACCTCGGCACGTTTGGGGTGGATTGTTGTTTTCCAGACTGGGATTTGTGGAGCTGTTGGATCTTTTCTTTTGCGTGCGCCTCCCTCCATCCACAAGGAGTGAGGTGTGTGTGTGTGTGGTACAGGGAATTTGGCAGCCAAAATTCCATCCCCGCCGTAAGGAGTAATCCAAACCTTCCCCTTCCTGCCCCGGAGCCTTGGCCCGGACCTTCCAAAAATCCTACCAGGAGATAAAGTTTGGGTTGGGATTTTTTTCTCCCTCAGGAAATTTAAGGGAGATAATAGGATCTGCTATTTTCTGCTCTCCTCTTGTTTCATCCTCTGGCTCTTCCAAGGCTCTTGAGTTGGGAATGTGCAAAGGAACGTCCATGAACAGCTTCCAGGGCTCTCCAAACCTTCCTTAACCCATCCAGGGGAGGAGCCCCACCTGCCCTGGAGGAGCCCAACCTCCAAGGGCAGCATCTTTGGGGTCGCTTGAGCTGAGGGTGCGTGGAAAAGTTGGGTGCTTGGGATCATCATCCGGAGCCAGGAGCCACGTGGTTGATGCCACCAGTGTGGGTGAAGGACACAGGGTTTTCTGGCCATCGCAGGGAATCCCTTTCCACGGCTGTTTTCCCTGGATCTTGCAGCCTCGGGTGGATGGAATGGCGGGAGAGAGCGGGAGAAGCATTTCAAAGTGCGGATCCTTATGGAATTCTCGTGATCCTCTGGAGTTTTTTGTTGGGTTTCATGAAGGGCAATAAATCAGGAGAACCTGATGGGTTAATTAAAAACCAAGGTATGACTAATTCCCGCGGCTCTCCCCATCCATCTCTCCGTGTCATCCGTCTTCTCCCTGTTTTTTAACGACGGCATCCAAACTTTGGGAGTGGAAATTTAACGTCTGGTTCCGTTCTTGGGAAAGGACAAAAACGAGCCGAAGGTTTGGACGCCGCTTGCGCCGGTCACTGATTTCTTCTTGGAAAAGAGGAGATCTCCTGGAATGAGCTTTGATGGCTCACGGAGCAGAAATGGAGGGGGTGGGCTGGGGTTTTCGGTCGTTGGAGCTCGTCCCTCCCCGGTCTGTTCGACATCTGGGCCCGCAGCGCGCGCGTCTCCTCGCGGCGCTCCCGCGTCACCCCGGCGTGCCGAGCCTTCCCTCGGCATCCCCGCGGGCGGGGATCTGCGTAAATGGGGCAGCTGGAGCGTCCCTGTGTGTGCGGAGGGCGAGGAACCCCCGGTGTCACCGTCCCGGAGGGAGGACGAGCGCTCCCCGGCCTCTGGATCTTCCCCCTTCCCTCCAGCATCGAATTATACTCATGGAATTACTTAGGGAAGATGGAGCTGTTCAGTTCCCTCTCTTTAAGTCTTCCTGCTGCCGTAATTGGCAGCTTTGCCCCGATAAATCAGCAGAAACAAACGTGGTTCTTGCTCTTCGTAAGTTAGGGGAAAAAAATACTTAAAAAAAAAAAAAAATCTGTATTCAATCAACTTTTTGTTTCCAAAATGGCAGCTGCTTTGTATTTAATGGAAAATCAGGCTCTTCCCAATGGAAAGAATGTTATTCCCAAAGCGAATACAAAAGAAAATAAAAGCCACAAAAGAGGAGGATGAAATATGTCCATTTTTTTTTGTGTGTCTCGTTCGTTCCAGTTTGGAGCCGCGCGCTCCGATCGCGGCCGGGCCTCGGCTCTGCTTTCCATCAGGGAACGGGGAGAGCCTCGGATCCTGGACACGGGACCGGGAGAGAGCCTGGGAGACACAGAGGACCCAAAACACGAGGGCTGCTTCGTGTGCCTTGTGTACGTTGTGGCTTCAGGCTGAAAGAGGGGAGATTTGCATGGAATATCGGGAAGGAATTCCTGGCTGTGAGGGCGGGGAGGCCCTGGCATGGAATTCCCAGAGAAGCTGTGGCTGCCCCTGGATCCCTGGAAGTGTCCCAGGCCAGGTTGGACAGGGTTTGGAGCTGCTTGGAATAGTGGAAGGTGTCCCTGCTCATGGCAGGGGGTGGGATGGGATGGGCCTTAAGGTCCCTTCCCACCCAAACCATTCCAGGATTCTGTGATTTTGGTGCCAGTGTCAACTTCCAGCTGGTGAAAGAGTTGGGATCAGGTGGTTATGTGATGATTGAGTGTCTGCAGTTAAATCCAGCGGCAAACAAGTAGTTCCTGGAGTAATTCCTAGGGTTCCTCAAGGCCTGGTGCTGTCCCACCCCTCACCTGGACTGGCAGGAATGTTTCCCACCCGTGAGTGCTGTGAGGATCCTTGCAGAGCTCCCTGGAGCATCCCGGGAGAGCAGGGAGCAGCTGGATGCTCCAGCACAGGGGCTGCTCCCGTGGGGTGAGCCAGGCTCTGCACTCGACAATTTCCACGCTCTGGACTCTTAAAAACCACTTAATCAAAGATATCCTGCCGTGCATTCGGATGGTGAGCAAGGAGAAGGATGGAGATTGTGAAACCTTCTTGGATTTTTGGAAATGTGCATGTGCAAAGTAACCCCCAGCAGCTTCCCAGCTTTGCTCCAAACTGTGGAGCTTCCACAGGAGCTCTCTGCCCACTCTGGGGCTCCTTAAGGCTTCAAAGAAGCTGTCCCTGCCTGGCTGCAGCAGCTGCATCCCGAGCTACTTCCCTTCTCCACCCCCTGCCCTTCCTTCTATTTGTTTACTTTCCTATTTAACCAAAAAAAAAAAAAAAATCAAGTAGAAGCCACTTGTTGACTCTGACAGAGGGACAAACCGTGTGTTCCTGTGCCTGCTCTTATCCCAGAGCCTCTTGCATCCTGAATCCCACGATTTTCCATGGTTACAGCCTCCTTGAGTTGTGCTTTTCCCGTTGGGTGTTTTGCTTCTCAGCAAGTCAGTGCAGCCAACACCCCCCCCATTCCTGTCTTGGAAAAACCTTTCCATGGAGCCGGTTACTCCATACATTAAGTGTTATTAAAGACCCCCAAAAAAGCCCCAAAGTGAATAAAGGAACATTAAATATTGTTAATAAAAGCCCCTTTCAGCCCTGCCTGCGGGAGCTGGTTGTGACCATCACCCTCCCTGTGATTTCCCTCTGCCCCGAGCTTCCCGCAGCTCCAGCCAAAGCAGTTCCAGCTGTTGACCTTGGGCATCTTGGACAGGGCCGAGGGTTTTTCCTCTTTCATTGGAATGTCGGGGATTTGTATCGGGCTGCAGTGGCTGGTTTATTTTTGGTGTGGTGAGGATAATTGCTGGATTTGCTTTTTTTCCCCCTCTTTTCCATTATTTTTATTTGTCTCGTTGTCCCCGAGCTTCTGTTGGGAGCTGCTCTGTTGGTCCTGCTGCCGGATCCTGCTTTCCTTCCAATGCCCAAATCCAAGTGGGAAATGTTTGCCTCTGGCCAAGGACACCCTGTGGATTTTTTCCCAAACCTCTGGAAGTCAGCCACTAAAATGGGCTCGGCTTTCCCGGGAGTTTGAGAGCGATCCTGTGTCAGGGGGGTGATGGGGCCTTCCAGGCTGCTTGGAGCAGCTCCGCTTTTGGCTCTTGGGATGGCCCCGCTTTTCCAGGTGAGTTTGTCCATGAGGCAAATTCCACTTGGAATTGGGGCGGTTGGTGCTGCTCTTCATGGCTTTGCTGCGGTGAACCTGGGATGTCTCCTGGTGGGAAGTTGTCTTGGGAACCGGGGTAGGGATGGTCAGACCATCAAGACCAAAATCCCAGTTTCACCCAAAAAAAGCTCCAGCGGTGAAATTTTGTTAAATCTGGTGATTGACGGTGGCACCCGAGGTTCTGCCGTGGGTCCCCACAGCCTGCCCTGCTCCCGGCCCGAGGTTCATCCTGCCCTTCCTCCTAAACCGGGAACTCTGCTTCCTGGGATCGCTTCTGGCATGGCACATCCTGGGCAGAAAGGGACCCTTCCCATTCCTGGAAAATCAGGGCATGGACGCCTGCAAGCGGCGGGGTGGATGTTGGAGCAGTTGGGAGGGAGGCTGTTGCCATGATGGCAGTGATTGGCCATTCCATATATCCCAGGTGTGGATTGATTCCAAAGTGCTTTCCCAGAGAAACGTGTGTGCTGCCATTGCCTCTCCCTTCCTTGGGCATCCGGAGGTCGTTGACTCTGTAATTGCCAAGGGATACAGTGATCCCATGGAGGGCCAGGGCTCGGAGTATTCCATGGATCCAAGCCTGAGGAATGTTTCATGGATCCAAGGCTGAGCAACATCCCCTTGGTCCAAGGCTGAGGAGTATTCCATGGATCCAACACTGAGGAGCATCCCATTGGTCCAAGGCTGAGGAGTATTCCATGGATCCAACACTGAGGAGCATCCCATTGGTCCAAGGCTGAGGAGTATTCCATGTATCCAGCACTGAGGAGCATCCCATTGGTCCAAGCCTAAGGAGTGTCCAAGGCTGGGGAGTATCCCATGGCTCCAAGGCTGAGGAGCATCCCTTCTCCCAGCAGCCGTTCCCGTGTGCCCAGGAGCCCTGACCCACGAGCCACCCTTGCTGGCTGGAAGCTTTCCTCCTTCTTTTCCTTGGCAAATCCCGGACCCACGTGGACGTCACCTCGTCACTTGGCGCCCGCCGCCTTTTTCCAGCTCCGTAAGCGCGCACAGTGGCTCCAGTGTTCCGCTCCCGGGATGGCTCCACGGAGCCAGGGATCAAATCCAGGCCTGGCAGCGGCTGGAGTCCACGGGGGCTCGTTAATTATCTCACATCAGCCAATTATCTCACGTCGGCCGCCCCTCGTGTCCCACGCGCGTCACGTCAGCGCGGAGACGCGGCCCGCGGCTGGAAGCCCGCTCTGCTCCTGTGCTCTTTCCATAAAAATAACAATTTGTCAGGGAAAAAAGTGGATTTCTTCTGTTTAACCAAGGTGCTGCAAAGCGAAGTGAATAGAATTAATTAATTAAGAGTTTTCTTGGTACCTACTGGGATGCAGCCACAGGGGTTGGTGTGGCCAAGCTGGGCTTGGGATCTCCCTGCTTGGGGCTCTCCCCTGTTCCTCTGCACCTCTTTGTCCTGGATGTCCTGTTTATTTGCAGGATCTTGAGTGCAGATCCACAGCTTTTGGGTTTTGGGGAATTTTTTTTTTGGTAAAGGGTTTTGTTTGGTTTTGTGTGGTTTTCTTTAAACTAAAACAAAGCCAAAACCACCCAAAACAAACCAGAAAAAGAAACTCCAACCAAAAATCTTCACAAACCCCACTCTGTCCAGTTGAAAATGGATTTTTGGGCCATTAAGGAAAGGTTGAGTTTTTTCAAGTAAACCTCTTAAAAATATTTTTAAAATTTACAAGTACTCGTCGTACATTTGACTGTTTGGGAAGCGTTCGTGTATCTGGGTGATGGTTTGGGGGTGTTTTGCCATCTTCAGTGGCTGCAGAACAGTTGTTTTTTAAAAGAAAAGGCAAATCGGGATGGCACGGGCGAGGCAGGGAAATGTCAGGAGTCAGCAGAGCTGATTTACTGAATTTGCCCCCATTTCAGGGGGGTTTGGGGCAGCAAAGGGATCCAGAGGCCTCTGGAGCGGGAGATGAGACCTGGGAGGTCTGCAGGGCCTGGAGCCTCCGTCCGTGCCCACACAGGGAGGATCCACTGGGATTATCCTCGGGTTTGTGCTACCAAACAATTGCTCATTATTTCCCCATCACGTTTCCATGCTCTGCGCAGCATCCCAGTGCTGCCTCGTGGATTGGGAAAGTCAGCAAACGCAGTGTTGAAATTATTGGGACAACTTGCGGTGTTTATAGAAAAGCAAACGTTTAATATTGAAGAATTGCCAGTTTTTTGCCCACTTTTCTGCTGTCTGAAGTCCCTGGATTTGCATGGCTGGATATCCTTAATCACATCGATCCCGACGCTTGTTGCGGATGAAAAAGGAATTCTGTTGGTAGCAAAAAAAAATAATTGGAAACTCTGAGAGCACTTGGAGCCTGTCAGGCTTTGTTTTCCATGGAAACACTGCATTAATTCCTGGGAGAGTCGGTGGGAGGGTTCTTTGTGCTGCAGCAGGACTTGGATTTGGATTTCAGGGATCTCCTCCCACCTGGTTCTGGCCTGGGGAAATGCGGGAGGCACCAGCAGCTTCCTCCTTCCCTGTTGCCCAGAGAAGCTCTGGCTGCCCCTGGATCCCTGGAAGTGTCCAAGGCCAGGTTGGAGCCGCCTGGGATAGCGGGAGGTGTCAGGGTTGGACCCGGATGATCCCTCAGGTCCAGCCCGAGCCATTCCCTGATTCCACGGCAGGCAGAGGAGCTCCTGCGGGGCAGTGGGTGCCGGCAGCGCGTTCCCACTGGCACGTGAAGATTAATGGGTATTTATTTGAACAACCATTCCATTTCAGTAGCTCTTAATGAGCCCTTTGATAGCGAGTTCCTTAATTAACAAGGCAGCCTCTCGGCGTTTCCTTTCCCTAATTGGGAACAGATTGGATATTTTTAAACAAACGCTCCCGGAGCGGTGCCGGCTCTGGAGCCGCCGTGCTGACCTGGGAACCTGGAGATTTCATGGATTTCATGGCTCATCTCCTCCAGTAGGACTGGCTTGGTGGGGGGTAACCCATGGATAGTGGGCGTTGGAGCTGCCCAGGGAGGTGTGGAGTCCCTGTCCCTGGAGGTGTCCAGGGAATGCCTGGATGTGGCGCTCAGCGCTCCGGGCTGGCTGGCTCAGAGGTTGGACTCGGTGATCTTGGAGAGCTTTTCCAGCCTCAGTGGTTCCATGGGGATGCGCTCTGGCAGGTGCCCCTGGGCTGCATCTCTGGGAGAGCTGCAGAGGTTTGGCTCTTCCCTTTCAGAGCCTGGAATGGCCACTGGGAGCCTTTCCTGGGTGTCCTTCCCATGTGTCCAGAGGGAGCCTCGGTGGCACGGGAAGGGCAGCGTCCCCTTGAGAGGTGTCAGGGGATCCCGAGGGTTCCATGGACAGCCATGGACAGAGGGATTCATTGCCAGGAATCTGGTTACAGACGGGTTGAGTGCAAAGCAATAAATCCATGGATTTTGCTTGGATAACGCACTCGGAATAGCTTTGTTTGACTGAAGGTTGGACCAAGGAGCTGCTTGGGCATCTTGGCCGTGGAGATCTGACAACTTTCACCCGTGAGCCCTGTTCTCCCCAGTGCAAGTCCAGGTTGCTTTTAATGGGATTTGCAAATAAGTGAGGGACCCTCCGGAGCTGTTCCTGGAATCGCTTCGTGCCATGTGCAGCTCCTCAGGTTTCTGCCAAGTTGGTGAATGAGCACTTGGTGCCTCGGAGGGGTTTGTTTTCCCCTCTCCCCGCGGAGAGCTCAGGTCGTGGTTGCATTCCTGCTCTTTGCTCTCCTCCTGCACTTTGGACAAACTGTTCCTGAGCCGGAGGCGTCCGCCAGGTCGTTCCTGAAATCCAGACAGGGCCGGAGCCGGGCTGGAGCCGCGCCGGGGAGCCGGGATCGGGACGTCACCGGGCGGCGATGGCTCGGGGCGCTGGCACCGGGACAGCCTTTGGGAGCGGCCCTGGTTCTGCCACGCTCCCAAAAACCGTCGGGGCAATTGGCACGGGGACAGCCTTTGGGAGCGGCCCTGGTTCTGCCACGCTCCCAAAAACTGTCGGGGCGATTGGCACTGGGACAGCCTTTGGGAGCGGCCCTGGTTCTGCCACGCTCCCAAAAACCGTCGGGGCAATTGGCACCGGGACAGCCTTTGGGAGCGGCCCTGGTTCTGCCACGCTTCCCGAAAACCTTCGGGGCAATGAGCGCGGGGCCGGAGCCGTCCCGGCTGAGCGCGGCGGCTCCTCGGAGCGGCCTGTGGGGCTCTCCGGGAGCGGCGACGTCCAGGATGGCACCTGGGAGCTTCCTGCTCCCTGCCCGTGCCAGGGCACATGTC